>JALIGW010000017.1:16969877-17012377 GCA_023053685.1 Diadophis punctatus similis
AGCCGAAGACGCTGCTGCCATTCGCGGCGCGGGAGCTTTCCCCGGGTGCTTTCCCCGCCCGCATGGACGCTGCCAATTGCGTTCTTTTGCCCTCTGCGCATGCAGAACGCTTTGCGCATGCGCAGAGGGCAAAAGAATGCAAACGGCAGTGTCCATGCGGGCGGGGAAAGCGCCCGGGGAAAGCTCCCGCACCGCGAACGGCAGCAGCATCTTCGGCTCTGCGCCGAACAACAGCTATTAACCGCACCGGCAGGAACCCACCTCTGAGAACCAGTAGCTAAAATATTGAGTGGTTCAGAGAACCGGTAGCGGGAATTTTGAGTAGTTCGGAGAACCGGCAAATACCACCTCTGGCTGTCCCCAGAGTGGGGTGGGAATGGAGATTTTGCAATATCCTTCCCCCAGGAGTGAGGAGGGAATGGAGATTTTGCAGTATCCTTCCCCTGCCATGCCCACCCACCACAGAACAGGTAGGGAATTTTTTTTGAATTTCACCCCTGGACTGGATGACATGCCACAGCATTTAATACCTGTCCTGAAGCAATACTCAATTCTAGACTGTATTTGATTAGGAATGCTTCATTTTTCATATTGGGAAAAAATAAGGCAATGGTTGGAAGAAATATTGGAAATAAAACTAGATTTAAAACCTGAACTATTCTTGTTGGGAATAACTATTGATAAATTTGGAAAAAATACATTATACCTTATGCTACATATTTTGACCGCTGCAAGGATAATATTTGCTCAAAAATGGAAAAATAAAGACATACCTACGGAGGATGAAATTTTAGATAAAATACTAATATGTGCAGAGATGGATAGATTAACGCTAGAGTTGAAGGATAAATCGGATACGGAATATTATGAAACCTGGGACAAACTGTATGAATGGTGGGTAAAGAGGAAAGTCAAGATTGTGTAATATTGGAAAGGTTGGAAAGATTTAGAAATTGTATTAAAATTTGATTCTATTTGATAAGGAAAATGTATAAAAAGAAATGACCATATGTAAATAGGTTAACTGGATAATCCGTCATGTACTTAATTTTATGTATTTTGGTCTTTGTTTTGTCTTGTTGTTTGTACGTTTGTTTTTAATTGTTTTATAAATAAAAAACTTTTAAAAAAAGGAATGCTTCATTTTAGCTGACCTGTTTTATCTGATGGTATTTTTTTTATCTAATGAACAGTGTTTGACAATTTGCATGCTTTCCTGTTTCTATTGAGACATTTTCTGCCAAGGGTTCATATCTAATATCCATTAATCGCCAACTAATCTAAACTATTCAAATGCTGAATCTGAATTTTATTTTTTAAATGCACAGAGACCTCTTTTTTAATGCCCATTTTAGGGTATGTAACTCTGTCTTCAGGGTTCAAACATAAATTGTTTCCTTGCCAGCTACTTGGGTTAATATCCAAAATGGAGGCAGCACGAACCCCCATATTGCTACTGTTTCTTTGGCACGTTGATGGATGGATGAGCCTCGAAGATGCTCTAAATTATTCCTGAAAATCCTGCTGTTGTTGAACAGGGCTACTCTTATTCCATCTGATGAAAAGGAAAGGAAGAATTCCCACCAAAGCGTCTATATCAGGGGTGTCAAACTCGATTTCATTGAGGGCTGCATCAGGGTTGTGTTTGACCTCGGGTGTGTGTGTGTGTGGCGTGGCTGGGGGATCTGGCCAGCTCAACGTCACTCAAGACTCCGTTTTCGGTTGCAACGGCCTCCTGCAGCCCTCTGCCAGTGAAAACAGAGCCTGGGAGGGCTGTGCACGCCTCACCTGGGCTCCATTTTTGGCCGCGACGGCCTCCTGCAGCCCTTTGCAAGCGAAAACAGAACTCAGGAAGGTCTGTTTTCACTGGCAGAGGCACCGCTGGCCAGATCTAAGTACCTTCACCTTCACTAACAGTCCTTCATTGTTTCCAGGGCAGCCCCGCGGGCCAGATCTAAGTACCGTGTGGGCCGGATCCGGCCCACGGGCCTTGAGTTTGATACCCCTTGTTAGATGGAGGATAAATCTCCATAGAGGCGATGTTTGATCTTTCTCTCGGAGTTCAGACATTTAGAAATAAAGCCGAAGTTAAAAGGTCTAATAAAATATTTATTTCGGTACAAAAACAATAAATTCTGAATAATTACATTCTTGCTAATTAAATGTGACCGCTCCCGGTCAGAGCCAAACCACAAGAAGAAGAATGGAGAATCAGGAATGCACACATGCGCATAAGATCACATCACGTGTCCTGCTTGTAATGGAATATACCATAAAGTAGAATAGGGATGCATCACCCTGCATATACATACAACTGACAATATTCACTATGTGACACCCCTGGTCTATATGGTGGGGAGAAATGTAGCATTTTAGGACTTGGGGTTAGGATTTCAGCAAATGGCACGAAGAAAAGGTTTATGTTTCTGGTTCAACCTTGCCATAGGCTGCCTTCAAGCAACCTGAGCATCCTTCTTTCCAGGGGTAAAATGCTCCCGGTTTGGGCGGGCCAGTCGGTCGTCGTAGAGCCGATAGAGCTGATAGCGATCGCAGCACGAGGCTTTCGCCACCCACCTGGACGCCACCATTTGGGTTCTTTTACCCTCTGCGCATGCGCAAAGCGTTCTGTGCATGCACAGAGGGTAAAAGAACCCAAATGGCGGTGTCCAGGTGGGTGGGGGAAGTGGGTAGGGGAAGCCTTGTGCTGCGATCGCTATTGGCTCTATTGGCTCTACGACGACTGATTGGCCTGCCCGAACTGGGAGCATTTCACCCCTGCTTCTTTCAGCATTTATTTCAGGCCGTGTTTTCTGTTACAGCCCTCCGTCCTTTAAGGCCTGGCCTTATATCTCATCCCTGGTTGTTTCTCTCCGTGGATTGTACAATTAGCTTAGTTCAAGTGAAATGCAGCCAGGTAATCAATAGGCCTGAAAAAGAACCAGGGTGCTAGCCATGTTCAGCTATAAATTGTTTGCAAGCTCTCAACAGTGTGTCTTTGCAGAGAAAACTTCGTGTACTTTATTTGATCTGGTTTTGGTCAGAACTCTTAACCCCCGTGGTTAAGTGCACTTTATTTTCTTTAAACAGATGTTTTATCTGTCATGCATAATGCCTATTGGATTAGGTAATTCCAGGTGATCATGTCAGCTTGTCCTACATAATCCTTTACGGGAAAGGCGGCCTTAATCAGCATTGCAGGAAATGCATTTGTCTTCCTTTCATTGTCATATTTTGGCTGTCACAAAAAATCATTTATCACCATAAAGTATGTGCTGGAATCCTTCTGCCACAAACATGGTATATCGTATTCATTTTATATTGGATAAGTCTGTCTCCCCCCCCCCATGAGAAATCAAAGGTGGGGGGGGACTGTTCTTTTAGACACAGAAATCAGCAGTGAAATCTACTTACCTTCCCTACCAGTTCTGAAGCACGCGCGCCCTCGTCACACACGCTTTTTCACCCTCTGTACATGTGCAGAAGGCTTTGTGCATGTGCAGAGGGTTAAAAACATTACAATGGTGATGTCTGGGTGGGTGATGTTCTGGAATTACTTTATATTTGTTAAATGCTGATTTTTATACTGTTTAATGTAGTTTTGAGATAAGATATGGGATGTTTATTTGGGTGAAATATGTTGTTATTTAGAATAGTTTTCTTTGGAATTGTTGCCATTTGGGTTGGGAAAATGTTATGTATTTGAGCTTGTCTTTCTTTAAAGGAAATATTATCCCTCTTTGTCATGTTAAAGAGGGGTTTTCTTGTTTATTTCTATCAGGATATCAGGACCATCTTATCCTTTTAAATGGCTTTTTGCTTACAGCTAAGAATTGAAAGTTAATATAGCAAAGAGGGATAATTTTTCATTTAAAAAAAGGTAAATGAAATTTTTTTTAAATTTTTAAAAAAAAAAATTTAAATTTTTTTTAAAAAATCCAAATCCACAAAACTTCCATATTTGAGTAAAAATACAGTTAGATACAGAACCCATTTTAAAGGCTATCAAATTACAATGCATAAAGTAACTATAAGAGGAAAAGCTTAAACAACATATTAAATATAAGCAAATCCAAGATACATTTTTTTTAAAAGTCCAGACACTAGCATTCAAAAAGAACAACCCAAACTGACTTCTCCCATTTTAACCCTGGTCAAATAAACCGCTTTTGTATTCTTCTTCTTCTTTTTTAATACAGAACAATTTTTCTCTGTAATCAATTCAGGTGGCTGTCGACCCTTGTTACAAATTTCTTCCATACTTTAAACAGCCTTTTTCGTAAGTCCAGCAAAAAAGAAATTGTTCCAATCGCTCTCTGGCATTGTCATGTTTATTTCCTTCATAATTTTTACATCCAATTTTGTCTTTATATCTGATTGCAAATTCTTGTTCAAAGCTTCATTCAGATTGTTCTTGGGTAGAATTCATTTTGTAGCTTTTACATTTTGTATTTGTATTTGTTTTATTTGTCAAGCATATATGATTATAAGCAAAGTATAAACAGTAAAACATGATTGAATATATATGTGATAGTACAAGCAAGAATAAGAGTAAAAGAGGTATGAATATATGGGTACATTAGGACAGGAACGGTAGGCACAATTGTGCGCTTATGCACGCCCCTCACCGACCTCTTAGGAGTGGGGTGAGGTAAATGGTAGATAATCTGAGTTTGAAGTTTCTGGGGTTTGGGGTTTGAAACTACATCTAGGAATAGACTGTTCAATTGATGTAACTGATATGTTGACCTGTTCTTCAAAGCACCTGAGGGCAGGACAAGAAGTAATGGATGAAAACTCATTAGAGATACTACATGGAACTAAGGAGAAAATTCCTGACAGTGAGGACAATTAACCAGTGGAACGGGTTGCCTTCAAAGGTGGCTGAGGAATTCTGGGAGTTGAAGTCCACAAGTCTTAAAGTTGCCAAGGTTGGAGACCCCTGGACTAGAATACCTCCAAGGTCCCTTCTAACCCTATTATTCTATGTTCTATGTGTATTGATTCAAATTCCTATTGCAGTTTCTCAACACCATTATAAATTTCAGTCTTCCTGGTTTTCCAATTTTTGGCTTAATTGTGGTCTTAAATTGAGGACTACTTGTGTTATTTCGTCAGAAAAAGTGGTATTAAAGTACACCAGACAACCGGATTGTCGAGATTTGAATTACGGCTTGAGGTGATAAGATCTTTTTCCTTTGAAACTAATCCCTATCAAATAAAACCTGATAATAAAGTCTAATTATTATGTTCTAGAAAATAGCACTTAGCAATAGCAATAGCACTTAGACTTATATACCACTTCATAGTGCTTTCCAGCCCTCTCTAAGCAGTTTACAGAGTTCAGCATATTGCCCCCAACAATCTGGGTCCTCATTTTACCGACCTCGGAAGGATGGAAGGCTGAGTCAACCTTGAGCCTGGTGAGATTTGAACAGCTGAACTGCTGAACTAGCAGTCAGCTGAAGGTTGCAGTGCTGCTTTTAACCACTGCACCACCTCGGCTCTTAGAACATAAAAACCATAATTTTAATAGCTACATTTCTGTAAGCTAAATCATGTCCTCTCTCGGCAGAGGACTATAGCAGAGAGAAGAAAAAATGCAATGGAATGTTAGACATGCGCAGATCACCTATCACGTGTCTGCTTTGCTAGGAATGTCTGAGTACCATAGAGTGTAGCATATGATCACAGCCGACAATCAAAATTCACATCGTGACACGGATACATTACTTTTGACCCACCACTGTGGAGAATGTTGAATTTGGAGAGTTAATAATAATATAAGAGTTTCCTTTTCTCTTCCCTGAGTATTTTGAAACAAATAGCTAACTAAGCCGTCTAGCTCTTACTTTAGCTTTTACAGATGTTTGTCTTAATTGAACAGCATGTATGTTCTCTCTCTGTGTGTAAATTTAAAAAAATATCCAGGTCTCTCTAGACAAGTTTTAATTTTCCTTTTAGTTAACTGGTGAGTATTGTTTCATTTCCCATAAGATTTTTTGTTTAGCCTCACAATATTGTTGAGAAAAAATAATAAAAGCTGATGAATGAGGCCATGTGTTTTTTGTCACTCAGATGAGTTTAGAAAATTGTTCTTGAGGTCTTTGTTTACAGAAAAAAATGATAAATTTGATATTTTAAAGATAAAAATAATTAGTATAATAAATTAAATAAATGTGGGGATATTTCTGTTCAGTTAGTTGTACTATCTAGTTTGGAGTTACTGACAAATTCAGCAATTAAATTAAATCCATATTTGAAAGATAATTCCATTTATTCACATTATTTTCATAAAGAGAGACATAAAACCCCCAGGGTCAAAATGAGTTTTTCTTAAACAATATATTTTTTCTTTCTGTAATATATAATAAATATAAATGAAATAAATTAAACTGACAAGATTCTCTTATGTTCTCCTCAGAGATATAAGGGCTCACATTTACTTTGATCAATGTTAGAACATATAATTACATGGTTGGAAGGGACCTTGGAGGTCTTCTAGTCCAACCTCCTGCTTGAGTAGGAGACCCTATGCCAATGTTGGTGAACCTTTTTGACAATGAGTGCCGAAATGGGGGCGCATGCGTGCACGCACACCCGTGCATACTGGAAACCGGAAGACCAGGTGGCCGCTGTGCATGCGTGTACCGGGAAGATGTTCTTCTGGTTTCCAGCATGCACATGCGCATCGGCCACCTGGTCTTCCAGTTTCTGGTGTGCATGCGCGTGTGAAGACCAGCTGGCTGGTGTGCATGCGCGTGCCGGGAAGATGAACTTCCGTTTCCGGCGCACGCATGTGCACCGGCCACCTGGTTTTCTGGTTTCTGGCACGCATATGCACACAAAGACCAGCTGGCCTGTGCGCATGCATGTGTCGGAAACCGGAAGATGATTTTTCCAGTGCACGCATGTGCACCGGGCAGCTGCTCTTTCGGTTTCTGAAGCTCCCGCGTGTGTGAAGACCAGCTGGCTGGTGCACCGGAACCCGGAAGAGCAACGGGCGATGGCTCGCATGCCCGATGAGATGGTTCTGCGTGCCACTTCCAGCACGCGTGCCATAGGTTCGCCATCACGGCCCTATACCATTTCAGACAAAAGGTTGTCCAGTCTTTTCTTAAAAACCTCCAGTGATGAAGGACTTCTGGAGGCAAGCTGTTCCACTTGTTAAATGTTCTCACTGACAGGAAATTTCTCCATAGTTCTAAATTGGATCTCTCTTCCATTCATTACTTCTTGTCCTGCCCTCAAGTGCTTTGGAAATTAGGTCAACCCCCTCCCCCACCCTTAGATCTAGTCCAGGTTCTCCAAAAGGTATAATTAACTAGCTTCTTAGAACTACCTTTTGGTTATTTGAGATTTTCTCTTTGTTGTTCACTTGTGGTGTCCTGTGACAGGTGTGTTTTTCTCACATTTTACAAGATATCCTCTGGACCAGGGGTCCCCAACCTTGACAACTTTACGACTTGTGGACTTCAACTCCCAGAATTCTGGGAGTTGAAGTCCACAAATCTTAAAGTTGCCAAGGTTGGAGAGCCCTGCTCTGGACTACTAGCTTACAGTAGAGAAGGCCCAATGAATATCCGGATTTATGGAGATGTATGGGGAAAAGAATAGGCCGAATCTCCCCTCGATAACAGAGGACCGGAGAGCAACAGTGTCCTAATGGGAGGAATAATCGGAGAATTGGATAAATAAATTAAAATAAATAAAAGGACCTCCTGACTGGAGTCCTCCCTTTTATGTCCAATGTAGGTTGTGTGGCACCTGAAAAAGGGGTGAGGTTTTGGCAGTCTTCAAACCCCTTCCTCCTGCATTCCTAAATGGCCCTGCCAGTGGGACTGGCCACAATGCACACATTTGATTGAATTGCTTTGGTTTTATTGCATTTCTCATGGCGTGACTTTAAACACGGAGCCTTTTGTCTTTCAAATAATATTTTAAATTGTTCCAAAAGCCTCTGAACTTTGGGCGGGCTTCGGTGAATGCACCTTGCACAATCTTGATGCTTCTGCTGTAACAAGAAACACGCAGAAGCACTTCATCCCTTCTGTGCTCCCAAAGGAAAAAGAGAAACAAACCAATGAGAGGTGAATTCGGCTGCTTATGGGGCCCCGAAGATATAAAATCTATTTCTACAGTTACCGGATAAACCTGCTCTGCTATTGCCTTGCAGACTGTCGGGGGTCTGTTTATAAGCTGTCTGTGGAAAACCTGGAAAGATGGGGCTGTTTGTGTGTGGGGTGTGTGTATGTGTGGGTGGTGGTGGTGGTGGTTGTAGTCCCTGTTGGAGAATCAATTTCTGCATAAGGATCTAAGGCAGTGTTTCCCAACCTTGGCAACTTGAAGATGTCTGGACTTCAACTCCCAGAATTCCCCAGCCAGCGAATGCTGGCTGGGGAATTCTGGGAGTTGAAGTCCACAAATCTTAAAGTTGCCAAGGTTGGAGAGCCCTGCTCTGGACTACTAGCTTACAGTAGAGAAGGCCCAATGAATATCCGGATTTATGGAGATGTTTTCCGAGTATCTGGCTCAATCCTGTTCAGGCCTCAGCAAGTTTGAGTAAAACTTCCACTTCACGTTAATCCACTGGCATGTTAACTGAACTTTGAAAATCTGTCTAGTTCCTTCCCAGGTTCTCTATTACCACAGTTTCACTCCAGCATGTGAAAATGGCTGCTGTCAGCAACTATACATATGGACTCTGGATTTGATCCATTAATGTTGTTACGCTCTTCATTGTGGTTAGTTCACAGAGGGTGAGATTTATTATCGGCAGCATACTTCAAAGCAGCCTGAAAAGAAATCTCCTTTTTCAATGATAAAAATAGATATAGGTTTCTGGAGCCTTCGGTTCAACTCTGCTAATGAATAATAAATGTGCAAACCCACTTGCCAATTTTCCATTGCAGATTTGCTTTTTCATAATAATTTTCACAGAGACCCTTTTTTGTTAACTTGACCCTGGCTTTCAGCTCTATAGGTTGTCCTTGATTTGCAACCACAGTTGGTATCAACATTTATATTGCTAAATAAGGCAGTTATCATCCACTTTTTAACTCCCATGGATTTCCACTTTTGGATGGAGGGACACAATCCCTATACTGAATTCCAAACCATGACACAGCATAGATTTATATAAAGACTTTACAATAGTTTTATATTCCATCTCTCCCTAGTTATCCCTAATGATGAATTTGCCTATTTTGTTGCTACTACAAAGGATTGATATTTTCATACAGCAGGATAGCATAATTTATTATTTTATTTATTTATTAAAAGTTCTTATAGGCCGCCCAATCCCATAGGACTCAGGGCGGCGTACAATGGGAATAAGAACAATACAGTAAAAAAGACATGACAATATAAAACACAGCAACATTCATTCAGGGGGAATCCGATCTTCTACTTCTTCACCCCGCCTGCCGGAAGAGCCATGTCTTCATGGCTTTGCGGAAGGCCAGCAGGGTGGGGATAATCCGGATCTCCAGGGGGAGTTGGTTCCAGAGAACAGAGGCCCCTACAGAGAAGGGTATAATTCCAGCATCATACTCATCAGCATGCATGTAAACTCTTAACATAACCCCTACATATCTTTTTACATGGAGTCTTACCATTTACTTGTCCTGTTTTAAGATACACGTCCAATTAGATTCTTGTTTAGGTTTTTTTTTTGACACTCAGGTCAACTTGTATTGAATAATTGAAGAGCCAGTTTGGTCTAGTGGTGAAGGCACCAGGCTACAAACCAGGAGATGACGAGTTCTAGTTCTACTTTAGGCATGAAAGCTGGCTGGGTGATTTTGGAAAAATCACCAGGAGACAGTGATTTCTAGTTCCGCCTTAGAATGAAAGCTGGCTGGGTGATTCTGGAACAATCACCAGGAGATGGCAAGTTCTAGTCCCACCTCAGGCATGAAAGCTGGCCGGGTGATTTTGGAACAATCACCAGGAGACAGTGAGTTCTAGTCCTACCTTAGGCATGAAACTAAATTGGATGACTTTGGACCAGTCTCTCTCTCTCTCACACACACAGCCCAACTTACCTTATAGGTTTGTTGTTGTGGGGAAAACAGGAGGACAAAGGAATATTATATATGTTCACCACAGGGGTGGGTTCTAACTTACCTCTCTGCTGGTTAGCTTCCTCCCGCGCCGCATGGGCGCACCTCATGTGCAGTGCCGAAAAATAAAAAAAGCAAAAAAAGAGCCAAAAACAAGATGGCGACTGCATGCAGTGTCGGAAACTCGGCTTCTGCGCATGCTCAGAAGAAAAGAATAAATAAATAAATTCAATAAATAAATAAATAAATAAATTTTTAAAAAAGATGGCGTCGCCCATGGACAGTCACCGACCGTCACCCTGACGTCACCAGAGGGTTGCTATCGGTTCAGGCGAACCGGTCCGAACCGGGAGGAACCCATCCTTGGTTCACCACCTTGAGTTGTTTATATTTATAAACAATAATAAAGGTGGAATATGAATAAAACAAAATAACAAAACTTATCTGTGAAATTTGCTATTTTATTTTTCACCAAGATGTTTATTGTTTTCATTTTGAATGCTGTTGGTATGAATGTTATGGACTATTTTCTAAAGTTTCAAAAATATATTTTAAGACGAACAAAAAAAAACCATAAAAGTGACGATGATTTTTAATAGCAACCTTATTAAAGATTATAATTACAACAATAAAAACTAGTGCAAGCTGAAAAAAAAACAGAAGAATGAAAAGAAAGAGTGGAAGGTGCAGAAAAGAAAAAGGGAAAATAGGAGAAAGAAAAAAGAAAAGAAAAAAAATAAAAATATAGTAAAAAATATATAAAAAGGCTTCTCACCCTCATCACAAGAAACATAATCAATTTTAACCATAATCAATACTTACCACTTTCATCTAAAATATAACGAATGATCTTTTGTTCCCATATTTTATCTCTTATTTAGAAACAAATCCACAAAGTTCTTTTTTTAAAAGAACCATACCTTAAACAGAAGAAAAAACCTTTCTTTACTGGGATAACCAGATAGATGAGAAAAAGAATCCCCCTCTTAATTATTTTGAAAGTAAAACTGGGTGTACCATTGAGGAATACTAACATCCATCAATAATTGAAAAATCCATTAATATTCACTTTTTCTTTCTTTTTTTTTAGTTCAGCTTACGTATATTTTAACTGCCATTACACTGCAAATTACAGTTTTCACAGGTCTCAAAAGAGATTCATACATGTACGCACAAAATTGGAAGAATCCCAATATACCCATGGACAGTACGATAATCCAAAAAATATACGACTGTGCCGAAATGGACAAACTAACGATTGAACTCAGAGGACAAAAAAATTCAGATTACTACGACGTTTGGGGAAAATGGTACAACTGGACTAATAATAGAAACTTGAAGAAACAATGTGGGATGAAGACAACAGGATTAGAAAATATGATTAAAAATGTATAAATTGTATAAATATAGTAGCGATGTATATAAATGGTGGCAGATCTGTCTATAAATATTGTGATATGTAAAACATAAAAATCAATAAAAAAAGAAAAGAAAAAAGAATAATAAAGGATTGATGCTATTGGTTTTTTTGGAAGCAAAAAAAAAAGAGATTTATACATGAATGCCTTAATTTTTTCTTATCACAGTTATAAAGTTGAAAGTTACAAGGTAACATTCCCTTTTTCCTTGATTAAAACAATAACAACTTATCTGTATGTTATTCTCTCTCTGTGTGTGTATACGTGCATGTGTATGTATGTACACTTTTGGGTCAGTGTTGTCTGCCTCGGCTAGTCCCAACAGTTTTCCTGGCAAGATTTCAGAAGTGACCTGCCAGGCTAGAAACTGGGCGATTGGGAGTTCTAGATACAAAGCCAACTGGGTGACCTTGGGCCAGAGGTGGGTTCCTGCCTGTTCCTGCCGGTACAGTTAATAGCTGTTGTTCGGCGCAGAGCCGAAGACGCTGCTGCCATTTGCGACGCGGGGGCTTTCCCTGGGTGCTGCCGCCGCCCGCATGGACGCCGCCAATTGCGTTCTTTTGCCCTCTGCACATGCAGAACGCTTTGCACATGCACAGAGGGCAAAGGAACGCAATTGGCGGCGTCTATGCGGGCAGTGGCAGCGCCTGGGGAAAGCCCCCGCACCGCGAACAGCAGCAGCATCTTTGGCTCTACGCCGAACAACAGCTATTAACCGTACCGGCAGGAACCCACTACTGCCTTGGGCCAGTCATTCTTTCTCACTCCTTGGAAGAAGGCAATGGCAAACCACTTCTGAAAAACTTTGCCAAAAATCTTCAGGGACTTATCCAGACAATCTCCAAGAATCAGAATCACAATTAAATGGAAGGGAAAAAAAGATGTATGGGAGATAAGCATTTGGTAATTCATTAAATATATATATTTAATTTGGTCTTTATGTACTTACCCAAAAGGAAGACTATGATAAATTCCTGATTATCTGACAAAAATATAGGGAAAATTTCCACCCAGAAGCAATCTTCTATCCCAATAAATCTGTACTTTTGGTGTACACGTAAGCATATGCATTCTTGCGAGAATGCACATTCACTTTCCAAGCAGAATGAATTTTTTTTAAAGAAGCACATTAAGTTGATTAATAGCTACTAATTAAAATTGACTGCTTGTAAAATAAGGTAACCCGTTTATAACATTGACTGATCTTCCATCTCCATACTCCCATCATTTTCTCATTCTTGGTTTCACATGCACATTGACATCAACATACATACGAGAATACTACCTTGTAGGAGAAGGAGAGGCAGAGCTTGGGGGGGGGTGGAGTCAAGAAAGGAATCAGCCTGGAGTCGTTATGTTACCACAAGAGGTCTAAGTCCAACCTCTCTTGAATTCTGTTGACTCTTATCTAGCATCAATTTAGCGCTAGACTGTGCAGTCCTGATTCTTCACACCTAACAAATACTCATTCTCCAGCTCCTTCCTCAAGGAACATTGATAAGAGGAAGAAAAAAGCCATTGCAGAAAGCCTTAAAATGCAACAGACCCACCATCCCTTCCCAAACAAGGGGTCTTCAGGCTAATCTTCAAAGACATCCACACTTTTCAGAAGTGCTGTCTGTAGCCATTAGGCCTTCCTCTCATTCAGCAGCTCTTCCATTCTTCTATTGTTACTCTAGGGTGGGATGAAACATCCCGCATCCTCATCCTCATATTAGGTCAGGGGTGGGTTCCACTTACCTTCTCTACCGGTTCGCATTGCGATGGAAGTGCGCATTTTGCATGCACGCGCTCACTTCTCTCGCACACGTGCCCCCCATCATGTCACACAAACCACCCAGAAATGACCCTCTGCACATGTGCAGAAGCCTTTGCGCATGCACAGAGGGTTTTTTTGCAAGCCACGGCGATGGGAGGACCCGTTCGGGAGCGTGGACCACTGGTCATCGCTGCGAGTTTGGCGAGCGGCGGTAAATTTCCTCTACCGGTTCTAAAGAACTGGTCTGGACTGGCAGCAACCCACCACTGTATTTGGTTCTGTTGTGTTTTTACGGTTGGCATTCATTCTATTGCATGGGCCTTAGAAGTTTCCTGTGCTGGAGAAATTTAGAAGTTAACATCATGGTCTTCATGCAATTTGGGGATATTAAAACATAGGAACAGAGGTGGTATTCAGCCGGTTCAGACCGGTTTGGGTGAACCGGTAGTAGCAACCTGCGGGTGGGCCCGGGCCCACCCACTCGCCCCGGCGCTATGCTGTCCTATTTAGGCACATTTTGAAGCCACGCGCATGAGTGCAAGCTGCGCGAGTGAGCAAAGCGCATGTGTGGAAGGCCACGCGCATGCGCGGAAATACATACGCACATTTGCGAAACGGTAGGGAAAGTAAGTGAATACCACTCCTGCATAGGAAATCAATTTTCCAGCAGAAAGGGGTTTAAGCGGAGGGGAGATGTGTGGAGTAAGAGAAGACCTTCCATTTTTTACTTTACTGGACAGACTGTATTAAGAAGACAAGAAAGGACGCAGGAAACCTTGAAGGCTAAACGGGAAGAGTTCCATCCTGCTTGAAAATCCACATCCTTCAGAGTTCAAGGAGGCCCCTCTGGCTGGGCTGCTTTGCCAAAATGCTTCAACCACTTATTATATCTGGATTGCCCCCCAGAGATGAAACAGGCTGAGGCAGGGGGAGTGGAGAATAAATATGATTTAGTGAAAGCTCGTACCCCTGAACACATCATTGGCCTCTGAACTCCGAACATTTAAATATTTCAAGCTTACAAGCGGAGCCTGTCACAAGAATGGACCTGTATCCCTAGCCGGTTCCCGAACATCTGCTAAGGCATTTACCAAGTTAATAGATTAGGTATGAAAATTAGGCAGGTGTTTTTCACCAGAGCCAGAAAACATCAAAATCAGATTGCCCTCCAAGTATTCCAGCACAGGCAATTGAGGTGGAATGACTCATAGAGTCTAACAGATAATAAAACACACATAACACTCGCTTTAAGATACAGGTGGGGAATATTGTTCTGGTTTAGGGGAGGCAGGGAGGGAGCTGAGTCCTGTTTGGGAACAAGGTAATTGAATACAGATGGGTGGAAGCAAATGAAAGAATGTTGCGAGCATCTCAGTGGAATAGCTAATGGGAATGAGACAGAATAGGAAATTAAAAATTATTTGAAACAGATGGACTATTCTTTGAGGTTTTTTTTTCTTTTCCAAATTTATTAGGGCCGTGTTTAAAAAAAAGTGTCTGTTTATTTTCCACGGCCATGAAATTAATGACTTGGTGAGATGTGCTTGTGCAGTTTTATGACTGCCATGTCGTTTGTCATAATTTGGGTGCCGTTTGATATGGATTTATGAATGTTTCCTCTCTCTTTCCTCCCACCACCACCCCACCCCAGCGTGATAGATCGGCGTTGGTCATATGTGAATTAGACTGTCACCTTTAGTCTACGAAAGTACAAATGACAGATTATGGAAGAGTACTTGAGATCCAAGTACAGCAAAGGAAGAGTGGATGCAGCTTCTTCAGCTGAGTTGCTTATACAGTACGTGGGAGGGTTTTTTTTGTTTTTTGTTTTGCTTAGAATTTGGAAACAGAGAAGGGAAAACCTTGGATATAAGTCAACCTTGCAGAACCGCCAGGCTGAGGTGAGGGCTGAAGATCTCATGGGAACGTCACTTGTGGATCTCAACCTAACTCCTTTTTTTGTCATGCCATCAAGCCAGAGAGGTTCCATACAGCAGAGCCTGCTGTAAACCAAGGGTTTTCAATCTATTTGAGGACCAAACCTGAGGGTATCTTGGCAAATGTATGGTCAGAACCAGTGGTGGGATTCAAATAATTTAACAACCGGTTCTCTGCCCTAATGACTGGCTGGGTGGGTGTGGCCATCATGTGGCCATCGTGGGCATGGCCAGGGGTGTGTGACAGACAGCACACAGCCTCCTGGGAGCAAAAACGGGCCATGAAAACAGGCCCCGCACTATTTTGGGCCTAGTAGGCCTCCCTACATTTACCTGGGAGCA
Organism: Diadophis punctatus similis; assembly: GCA_023053685.1. Taxonomy (NCBI): domain Eukaryota; kingdom Metazoa; phylum Chordata; class Lepidosauria; order Squamata; family Dipsadidae; genus Diadophis; species Diadophis punctatus. The sequence continues at coordinate 16,985,395 of JALIGW010000017.1, forward strand.
AAATGGGGTATGTGGAGACTTCTAGAAGGGGAGGGGAGGGGCGGGGCCAGCCAGCAATTTAACTACCGGTTCACCTGATTTGGCCCAAACCGGCTGAATCCCACTGGTCAGAACCCCATCTGTTGCACGAAGTAAGACAAAAAGTTCTACTTCTTTTGATATGGCCACCACCACGTTGACCTCTGTGTTGGGCCTCCGTTTTCATACTTGAACCTTTGTTGACAGAAGAGGATGAGTTGTCCCTGGAATTAGTCTCTTTCCTCGACAGTTGTGTTTAGAAGCTGACACAATTCTCTGGAGAGGAGGGGTGAAATCGGTCTTCCCTGGCTATGCTGAAAATCTTGGTATCCAAAGGTGTAACCACTTCTCAGGAACTGACTTTGCAAATGAAGGTTGGCAAACATGACTTGGCAAGGTTATTTACTGTAGAATGAAACCATGTACAGGAAAAGCTCTGTTTACAGTAATTTGCAGCTGTCCAACATGATCCATGCACAATTCCATTTTCTCTCCAGAGTTTAAATCCCAAGCTTTTCCCTCCTCCTTTTCTGACTCAAAGGACAGTACGCTGCTCCTTTCTAAGGCTGTGGGATCTGGATGCAATATTCTCTCAAGTCTGGAAATCACAGGATCCTGATTCAACAGTTTCATTCCTAACAGATCTTTATCATTTCTTGGTCCCCATCCAGAGGTGGTATTCACTTACTTTCCCTACTGGTTCGCAAATGTCAGCGCATGTGCGCAATCACTTTGCTTGCATGCGCTCCTACCGCTCATGTGCACAGCCTTCTGTGCATGCACTTTGATCGTGCGCACAGCTTGCATGCATGCGTGTGACTTCAAAACATGTCTAAATAGGATGGCATAGCGCCGGGGTGGGTGGCTGGGCCCACTCCCACCCGCAGGTTGCCACTACCAGTTCACCCGAACCAGTCCGAACCGGCTGAATACCACCTCTGTCCCCATCTGAGGCTGAAGACTCTTCCTTTGCCCATCTGTGCCCCCAGTTGGACTCCACTGTAGCACATCTGCTTGGACAGGTGATGGAAGAGACTCTCAGAGCAGACAGATCACTTCCTTGCAGACGTTTCATTACCCAAACTAGGTAAGATCATCAGTGCTATTCAGTGCTAACCACCAGCACTGATGTTACCTAGTTACCTAATGAAACGTCTACAAGAAAACAACCAAGTTCACAGAGCACCAAAGATCTCTCAGGGTAGGAATGGACTGTGGCATTGTGGACACAGAAAGATACTCAGTCCGAATGCAGATGCTGTGGAAAAGTTCCAGTATATACTAGGGACCATTAGAGAAGGAAACCATCACAGGAAGGCCAAAAAGACATTGCTTTTGTGATGTCATAATGCCTGATATCACATCTGGAATGCTAAGACAGTTTAGGGTTATTGCACCTCACGAAGAAATCAAATGAAATGGAAAAGTTTGTCAGCTGGATCTCCAGTATGGGGTTCGAGTTTGCTGCATGCTTGCTATCAGCTGCCATAGTAATGGGGAGGGGGGGATGGCATTTGGGTTGCGGAAGTGAGCTTGTGAGTCCCATGTGAACTGAAAGGGAGGTTTGCTCTCAAGAATTATTGCGCTGCTGAATGGAGTTATTTATACTTCATCAAGGCCAACCGTCCTGAGACTCCAGATGTGAGAAATACCTGAAGAGGAGTTTTCCCATAACATTATACTGATTGGACTCTCAACGCTGGACCCTGGGGGGAGGGATTTGGGGAAATTTTCAATCTGTAACTTTCGTGCATTTTGACTCAGATCCTGCCTTGCTTTTGCTGCTATCATTTCAAACTCAGTAAAAGTACATCTTCTCTATCTCAATGGAGTTGGGGGCTTTCTTTCTTGGGTTTTGAATGGAGGCAGACTTGACAAAGTTGCAGGAAAAAGCTCCTTATCAGACGGCAGTGTTTTTCTTCTAAGGTTTGGCAGTGCTGAGGCAAGCAAATGGCAAACAGAAAATTCGATTTCCTAATCAGGGGTGGGTTCTACTTATCTTCTCTACCCGTTTGCAATTGTGGGTGGATTCTACTTACCTTCCCCACTCGCTTCGCTCGGGTGTGTGTGTCCCTTCCTGGAAATGACCCTTTGCGCATGCGCAGTACTAAAAAAAAAGCTTCTGTGCATGCGCAGAAACAAAAAACAAAATGGTTGTCACGATGTGAATATTGTCAGTTTGTGCATCTCTATGTTTTCTACTGTGTTTCTTGTATTTATGGTCAAGCAGACGTATGATATATTCTTTTACACATGTCTGCATTCCTGAAGTCAACTCCCTTTTCTCTTCGTCATTTCTACCGAAGGTAGAAGTGATTTATTTCCTTAGCCGATCAAGATGTAGTTTACTAAGAATTCTTTTTATTACTTTTCTACTGAAATAAATATTTTGTTAATTAGATTTGAATCTCGGTTTTATTTCCTAAGTCAGAATGTTTTCAAAAGGGAAGCAACGATCCATCGACCTCCCCCCACTAACAATGGTGGCACCTATGGCACCACCGAGAGAACCAGGTCGGGGCATGGCAGGCCTGGGTCTCTGCCAGTTCCAGCAACCCAGGCCACCAAGTTACTAACGGTTCTATAGAACCAGTCCAAACCGGCAGGAACCCACCTCTGTTCCTAATGATTGGTGCTAAAATACATTTTTTGAGGTTCTTCTCAGAATTTGAAAGAACTTCCCCACCAATTTGGAAGGGGGGGAATCAAGGGGCAGGAACATTCAATACTTAACAGAAGTAGCTGTGCAGGGAGGGGGTGGAAGAGAAACACAACCAGGTGATCCAAGCCTCCCACCTCACCCAACCCCTAAACATGGCAGTGATTATTTCCCAATCCATTTTCTTCTTTCCAGAACGATGAAGACAATCTAGAGCTCTCATGGTAGCTTGGAAAAGTCAGAGCACTGTGTAATCCATCAGATCACACTCTGTGCAAAGAGAACTGAGGTTTGATCTGGTCACACAAATAAAATCTTATTTGTATTTGTATTTGTTTATTTGTCAAGCATATATGATTATAAGCAAAGTATAAACAGTAAAACATGATTGAATATATATGTAATATTACAAGCATGAATAAGAGTAAAAGAGGTATGAATATATGGGTACATTAGGACAGGAACAGTAGGCACGATTGTGCGCTTATGCACGCCCCTTACCGACCTCTTAGGAATGGGGTGAGGTCAATGGTAGATAATCTGATGTTGAAGTTTTTGGGGTTAGGGGAAGAAACTACTGAGTCAGGTAAAGAGTTCCAGGCATTGACAACTCTGTTGTTGAAGTCGAATTTTTTGCAATCAAGCCTGGAGCGGTTTACTCCAGACTTGATTGGGGATTTGTTTAAGGATCTCCTTTGTGTGACCATTGGCAGAACACAGGTTGGGAAGGTGCAAGATATTCTTACAACCCATTTTGTGATGCAGCCTGTTTTTGTTCCTCCTGGTCTAGGGGGGGTGGACGAAGGCAGAGAAGCCATGGTGAAAAAAGGCAGAGTAGATGAACAATCTAAGTTCAGGATGTTTCCCTGTATAATGGCCTGGTCTTGTCTTTCTCCTTCTAAGAGGGAGATTAGGTTAGCTGCACCCACCCAACACGGTGTCGCCAATGCTGACAGTTTGCTTGCAGAAGCCCTTTATTTATGAAGCCCCCCCCAGTCAGCCAAATGGAATCTGTTCCATATTTTGAAAGGTTAAAAGACTTTCCTTCTGCTAAGCTTTTGGACTGAGCTGAGTGGGATGTAAGTTTTCAAATACGTGACATGACAGATCCTTGGCGTCAACTAAATGGCAAGGGCCCAGAAGAACGGACAAAGGCAGTCTATGGTTGTCTGAACAGGAGTACAATTAAACCTGAATGTCCAGGTGTCACTGCAGAGCAAAATGACACCCCCAAAAGAGGCCAACTGGCAGGTGGAAGACCCAAGAGCTCCTGCAAATCATGGCTCAGGTGGAACAAACAAAAATGGGAGGGAGAAGTCCATTGTAGCATGTCATCTACATTACCTAAAGATAATGAGGGGTTAATTTAGCTAGGGAATTTAAAGTTATGTGTTTCTGACGAGCAAAGTTGTTCCCCCCCCCAACCTCACAGCTAAGTTTCATCAAAATCTCAGTTGCTTGGTCCCCTCAGTTCACGATGATTCAAACAGCTTGCTCCTGGATGGGAGGGCTGCAGTTTGCAAATGTTTATACCACAGGGTAGAGCCAGATGGCACTTCCACAGGGTTGGAGGGAATGTGTGATGTCCACCCTGTGATGGATCGACTGATGAAAACAAAAACCAGCAAGATGAGGAGGAAGGGGAGAGGGGAAGAGAAGAAAGGTCCAAATCAAAACCTCCTTGCAAAGTCGTCAATGAAATTTCACCTGAGCAGTCGGGGATGTTCCTCATTGTTTTCATTAGTCTAGCGCAAAGGCAGAGGGTCATAGTAAGGGCAGAGTAGCTCTTTGCAGATGGAGCATTGAGAACCTGAAGAAATGGGGTGGGGAACTCTGGTATCATGATGGAGGAAGATGTCTCCTGGTTTCTTTTTAGCTTGCTTCATTGCTTCAAGGATGAAGCGCATAGGGCTGCCTGTTTTCCCATTGTGCAGATCACAAGCTCCTGTTTGTTTATTTTATTTTATTTTGTCAAGCATATATAAGATTATAGAAAAAGTATAAACATGATTGTGAATACATAAAATGTATAAACATGGTTATGAATACATGAGATGTTACGAATACATGGGGACTTTAGCACAGGGATGGTAGGCACATTGGTGCGCTTATGCACACCCCTTACAGATCTCTTAGGAATGGGGTGAGGTCAACAGTAAATAGTCTAAGGTTAAAGTTTTGGGGGTTTGGGGAGGAAACCACAGAGTTAAGTAGTGCATTCCAGGCATTGACCAGTCTGTTGTTGAAGTCGTATTTTCTGCAATTGAGTTTGGAGCGGTTTATGTTAAGTTTGAATCTATTGTGTGCTCATGTATTGTTGCGGTTGAAGCTGAAGTAGTCATTGACAGGTAGGACATTGTAGCAGATAATTATATGTGCTACACTTAGGTCAGATTGAAGGCGGCGTAGTTCTAAATTGTCTAAGCCCAAAATTTCAAGTCTGGTGGCATAAGGTATTCTGTTGTGAACAGAGGAATGGAGGACTCTTGTCGTGAAATATCTCTGGACATTCTCAATTGTATTAATGTCAGATATGTAGTGTGGGTTCCAGACAGATGAGCTGTATTCGAGAATTGGTCTAGCAAATGTTTTATATGCTCTAGTTAAAAGTACAATATTACCAGAGAAGAAGTTAAGCAAGATTAGGTTAACCACTCTTAATGCCTTTTTGGCAATGTTGTTACAGTGGGCTCTGGCACTTAGATCATTAGAGATGAGTACTCCAAGGTCCTTAACAGAGTGAGGATCATCTACACGGTCGTGACCATCTAGCTTGTATTTTGTGTTCTGATATATTTTTGCCAATGTGTAAGACTGAGCATTTGTTGGTTGAGATTTGAAGTTGCCACTTGTTTGACCATTCCAACACATAGTCAAGGTCTTTTTGAAAGGGTAGCAGCATTGTCGATGGTGTTGAATAGTTTTACATCATCAGCGAAGAAAACGCAGTTGCTTTTAATATGATCGCAAAGGTCATATTGTTTTCAACCAATGATGACTTTTAAGTCCTCAATGGAGTGATTCTAAAACTGAGGCGGGTCTTGAACTCAGTCCCAGCCCTGGGAGAAGAAACACCAGGCAGATGGAGAAGACCAGGGCAATATGGTTGGTTTTCTAGCTTTCCACTGGGGTCACCCTGGCTCCTTTTATTTTGGAAGGGAGAAGATCTGTAAGAAAATGCACCTTGGTAAGTATCTGACATAAGGTTGTTAGTGAGAAATGGAGCCTTGATAAGCCTGAATACTTCGCACCCTAGTATCTTCTTCTAACCTCCCTTGCTTTGGATGGGATGATGCGTCTTGCCTTTGAGTAGAGAAATTTTGCTTTCTCCTGGATGGTAGTAGATGCTATTCCTTCACTTACTTCATAGCATAAGGGTATTACCTACTGTTTCCTGCGTCTAAGTAGATGTTGGACGGGCCTTGTGAGGTTGAAGGATGGGTCCCAGTGGGGTTTTCGGCCATATGTTCCTGACCAGCTGGGATGGTCAGGAATGGACAAAAGGCCTCATCCTGTGGAGGGTGGGCAGTAAAAGATCAATCAGTTGCTTGACTAGTCTGTCAAGAAGATTTGTGCAGGAAGGATGGAATGCATGTGAGTTTAGCCTGAGGAACTTTGTTCCCTAGAAACTGGTCAATGTTGAAAAACTACTTTTCTCTTTCTGTTCCTTTCTGCAGCTGTTTTCTCAGGCATGCCTTTTTTCTCCCCTTTGAAGGGTGAAGGGGACATAAAGGGTTCAAGCAGGGGTGCCACTGAAGCTGGTTTTCTTGGTTTAGTTCATTTCGGTTTCAGCCAGTTGTTAAGCTTCCCATAAAACTCCCTGATACGTATGTGGGAATTCACTCCCCAGAATACCTGGCCTTCTGCTACCGTGGACAAGACTTCAAGGCGTCCTAGTTCAAACCCACTGGAAGATGCTAAGTAAGAAGAGACTCCAATAGAGAGAAGCTCAATCCAGATACGATCCAAAACAAAATAAAATCGAATAGAGACAGACGCAGTTACGTTCGTCTGAAGAAATGAGGTGCATAATATAAGACTGAAGAAACTTGGGTTGTAGCTTGGTCTTTGCGAAAAGAATATTAACCTTCTAGAATGCAAGTCAGCTGGTTGATGTGGTTACTAGAAAGGCAAATTCAGTTTTAGACTGCATTGATTGGTTTTGGAATCCTACAAGATCATTGTTCCCCTTCATCCCTGAGATGCCACCTTGAGCAGCCTGCTCTGTTGTTGGGATCACTGGCAGGGGTGAAATGCTACCGGTTCCCACCTGTTCCTGAGAACCGGTAACGGTGGTGGTGGGTAGTTTGGAGAACTGGTAGCAGTGGCAGCGTGAGGCTCCACCCACCTGCCCAGTCTCTGCTTTCCACTGTCACAGCCTGCCTCCCCTACTCCCTTCCCCACGGGCCACAGTCATGCCATGCTTCCCTGCCTGCCGGTCACATGACCACCAAGCCACGCCCACCAAGCCACGCCCACAGAACTGGTAGGGAAATTTTTTGGATTTCAACTCTGATCACTGGGTGTTCTAGAAAGTAGAACAGGTGCTAAGAAGGAGTATAAAGATGGTCAGGGACTAGAAGTGAAGTCTTCTAAAGAAAGATTGAAGGCATGGGACATGTTGAACCATGAAAAAAGACAACTGGCAGGGAAATAGGGTAGCTCTTTCCAAGTATCTGAAATTAGTAAAGGACTATCCCCCATCATTCCAGAATTGCATTTTCTTCCAAACAACTTTGCCACTAGAAATACTGGTAGCTCTGTTGTTATTTGGAGGCGCTTTCAGCATTCACTTCAGTCTGAAAATGTCACTTATATTTACATTACATGTATACTTCTACTGTTCTTTTTTATTGTTGTTGAATAGATGTGATCCATTCCCCTTTGCCTTCTCATGTACCAAGCAGAATCAAGATAGGGATATCTTGAGTTTCTTTCTCACCCCTTCTTCTTTCCCAGAACTGTTATGTCTGCTATTTAATGATCCTTGTACCCTCCTTCAAGGTTACCTTCATACTCTTCTACGCTTTGTGATGCTGTTGGCTTTCTTTGGGTGAGACAGAAGGAGAAAGAGCCTGGAAGTGGACATTAGATCTCTTTTTTTAAAAAAAAATCCACATCAAATCCAGATTTGGCTTGCCAGATTACTGCTGTTTTGAGCATCTTCCTTTGAATATTTACCTCATTTGTGTTGTGGTCCACCAGCGGCCAGCAGATTCGGACAGTGAGGAGGTTGGGGAGGAACATGGGCCAGTCCTGGAATCTTGGGAAGGCTCTGACGAGTGCTCTGCGTCGGAGGCAGAGATGGGGCCAGGGCAGTCTGAAAGTTATGAGCTGCCTTTGGAGTCAGACATCAGTGATGCAGAGGAACAGCTGGAGCCTGTTCCCAGTGTGCGCATGCGCAGAGTTGCCAGATGAAGGGAACAGCTGAGGAACAAGGGTCGACTTGGGAGTAAGGCCACAGGTGGACGATGAATGGCCCCTCCCATAGGGAATAAAAGAGGAGTGAAAGGGGAGGGGAGTTTGCAGGAGACAATTAGTTTGCTTAATTGGTTCATGACTCTCAGAGACTCCTTGCCAAGTTTTGACGATATCGGCCTGGCAGCTCTCCAAGCCAGATAAGGTCTGTGACTGTAAATTTACCCTTGAAAGACTCTGCTGAATGTGAATGAGAGAAATTCACAGTAACTTAATAAAAAGGGATGTTTGTCGGGACAAGGAGTCTGCTTCGTGGTTTGGGAATGCCTAGGTCAGAACAATTTCTGATTTTGACTGGCAACTAAAGAATGGGCAATACAGACAGGCCTCAACTTACAACCGTTCATTTAGTGATTGTTCAAAGTTACAACAGCACTGAAAAAAGTAACTTACAACCACTCCTCACACTGACAACAATTGCAGCATTCCCATGGTCAAAATTCAGGTGCTTGACAACTGGCATGTATTTATGAGGATTGCAGCATCTTGGAGTCATGTGATTGCCGCTTGTGACCCTCCCAGCCCGCTTTCAACAAGCAAAGTCAATGGGAGAAGTCAGATACACTTAATGACCATGTGATTCACTTAACAACTGCAGCGATTCACTTAACTGTGTCAAAAACAGTGGTAAAATTGGGCATGGCTCACTCGACATCCAGAATGGAAATTCTGGTTTCCACTGTGGTTACAAACCAAGGATTACCTGTATCGAGTAATATTCTAGAACAGTGGTTCTCCACCTGTGGTCCGTGGTTCCCTGGGGTGGGGGCATGATGGTCATCACAGGGGGTCCATGAAGGCTTGAAGAAATGGTATGATTCAGTGGCGGGTTCCTACTGGTGCGGTCCACTCTGTCGTTCCAGTTGCGGCCAGCAGATGGCGCTATTTGCGAGGGGATGCATGCGCATGCGAGATTTCGATGAGATTTTGCTTCCGCGCATGCGCAGAAGCAAAATTGTGCGAGGGGGTGTGCGGGCGTAGCAAGTGTGCACGTGCACGAAACATGGAGATGCACACGCAGCGCACCGGTATTGGTAAGTGAGCAACACGCCCCTGGTATGATTTAAATCTTGTGTTAAGTCTTGGTGGTCCATGGCCACAAAAGGTATTTAAAATAGCCCATGGTGAAGAAAAGGTTGAGAACCAACCACTGTTCTTGGACATGCTAGCTGAAGAATTCTGGGAGTTGAAGTCCACCCATCTTAAAGTTGTTCAAGATTGGGAACCTCCGTTCTAGAGAAATCTAGTTCTTTGTTTTAAAGAACATGTACCTGGTAAACAGGATCTCCAGGACAGACTGCAAAAAAATGCAAGATCTCTTTCATGGATCCCAGTCACACCTCCTACTCTTCATAGAGAAGGGTGTAAAGAGACATCTCCAGAAAACCAAAGGACTCTCCCTCATTTTCTTAGGATTGTGCCACCTTGAATTGTCCCAGACTTCCCTCCAAGTCTGGAATGACGTTTGAATGACTGTAGGAAAACTACCTTGAATATTAATGACGCAACTCTGAGGCAAATTTGAGGGAAGAAAGAAGTTTTCTTCCTGCTTCTCCTTGGTAACCAGAAGGGATTTGCCAGAAGGACAGGTGTCTAATGGTTGAAACCATCAGGACATACTGCAAAGTGATGATGATGCTCTGCTTCCAGCAGAGCTTGCTGTGATCGCACATGGACACTTTGGAGGAGCCAAATCTCATTATCCCAGGGAGAGAGAGAGCAGGTGCCACAGCTTCAGAGGGGGCAGCGCTCTGGCTCAACAGCCGCCTGTGGGCCGCAAACGCATCCCCTCAGCCCTTTCAGGTTGGCTCAGGGTACATTTCCATGCTACGGCTGGCCTTGAAGTCTACTTCCAGTCTCAAGTTGACAGATGGCCTGGGCAAGATCAGGCAGCCTTTGGTGAATGTGGCAGACGCTGCTTCTAAGGTTGCCCTGTTGATTGTAAACTACAGGGTCTCGAAGTTGGTCCATTGAAGGGAATCATTAAGACCTGGAGAAATGGGGGGAAGAGGCAAACTAGACTGTGGTTAGTTGGGGTGCTTGTAGGGCCAAGAGAGGGGTGAAGCCAAGTCGGAGTTATTATCAAACCCAGTAGAACCTGGCATTTAAGTTTAAGGTTACACAGCAGAATGTAGTTTTTACTGCTCCAAAATACTGCAATATTGGAAATATTGTATTCTACTAGGTAAAGGTAAAGGTAAAGGTTCCCCTCACACATATGTGCTAGTCGTTCCCGACTCTAGGGGGTGGTGCTCATCTCCGTTTCAAAGCTGAAGAACCAGTGCTTCTTCGAAGATGTCTCCGTGGTCATGTGGCCGGCATGACTCAATGCCAAAGGCGCACGGAATGCTATTACCTTCCCACCAAAGTGGTCCCTATTTTTCTACTTGCATTTTTACATGCTTTCGAACTGCTAGGTTGGCAGAAACTGGGACAAGTAACGGGCGCTCACTCTGTTACGTGGCGCTAGGGATTCGAACCGCTGAACTGCTGACCTTTCTGATCGACAAGCTCAGCATCTTAGCCACTGAGCCACCGCGTCCCCCATCATTTCCAAGTGTATTAAGAAATTGTTCATATGTTGCCTCATACTTACGATAGTGTTATTGTTTGGGGGAAAAAATCCAGTCAAATGAACAAGTAATCCATGGAGGATCGTCCCACATTACTTGCTGTTAGCATTTTACCCTAAAAGAGCTTTTCGCGGACGAACCTGGGAATTGTGGTTAAAAGAAGAATCAGCCTAGAATCCTTACGTAGCCATAAACAAGCTAAGTCTAATTCCCTTGAATTACATTGACCCTAATCTAACCCCAAACAGGTGCTAGCTGTTAATTGAGATTATTGTCAGGTGCAAAAGATGAAGTCCACACCTGAAGGGCCAATTAAACTGAATTATTGCTACTTCTGCCTATGCATAAGAATCTTCTTAGACAGGGGTGTCAAACTCGATTTCATTGAGGACCGCATCAGGGTTGTTTTTGACCTTGGGGGGCCAGAATGGGCATGGCCAGGGTGGGTGTGGCCAGCTCGATGTCACTCGTCGAGCTCAGTTTCAGCTGCGACGGCCTCCTGCAACCCTCTGCCAGTGAAAATGGAGTTGGGAGTGATGCCTACGGCCCTTGTGAGCTCCATTTTATTTGTTTATTTGTTTATTTGTTTATTTGTTTATTTGTTTATTTGTTTATTTATTTATTTATTTAATTAATTAATTAATTAATTTGTTCGTTCGTTCGTTCGTTCGTTCGTTCGTTCGTTCGTTCGTTCGTTTGTGTGTTTGTGTGTTTGTGTGTTTGTTTATTTATTTATTTATTTATTTATTTATTTATTTATTTATTTATTTATTTATTTATTTATTTATTTATTTATTTATTTATTTATTTATTTATTTATTATTTGTGAGACTTATATACCGCCTCAAAGTGCAAGCACTCTCTAAGCCAGTGGTTCCCAACCTGGGGGTCGCGACCCCTTTGGGGGTCAAACGACCATTTCCCTGGGGTCACCCTGACATCCGCAGGCCCCCCCCCACTGTTACAAGCCTGGCCATATCGTGCCCCACAACCCCCACCCCCGCGCCCTCACCGCGACCCACTTTGCCGCCGCCATTTGGGTTCTTTTACCCTCTGCACATGCGCAGAATGCTTTGCGCATGCACAGAGGGTAAAAGAACCCAAATGGCGGCGGTGGGATGGGTTGCCGTGGGGGCACGGGGGCGGGGCGTGGGTCGCGGCATTAGGAAGGTTGGGAACCGCTGCTCTAAGTGGTTTACACCATTAAGCAATGTATATTTATATTGCCCCCAAACAATCTGGGTCCTCATTTTACCTACCTCGGAAGGATGGAAGGCTGAGTCAACCTTGAGCCGGTGAGATTTGAACAGTTGAACTGCTGATCACAGTCAGCTAAAGTAGCCTGCAGTACTGCACTCTAACTGCTGTGCCACCTCGGCTCATTTTCAGTTGCGACGGCTCCGTTTTCGCTGGCAGAGGCACTGAGGACCGGTCCTTTGCTGTTTCCAGGGTGGCCCCAAGGGCCAGATCTAAGCACCCTGTGAGCCGGATCCGGCCCCCGGGCCTTGAGTTTGACACCCCTATTCTTAGATAAGTGTCACCTGAGTTCTAAGGAGGTTGAATGTAGTTCATTTGTGGCTACGTAGGGATTCTAGGCTCATCTCTCTTTTATCTCCATCCCCAGTTTCGACCATTCCTTCCTCTACATTTTCCCAACCTGGCATTTTCCACATACTTTGCACTGCAGTTCCCCCAATCTTAAGGTAGCAAGTTAAATGGTGTGCTGACTGGGGTTGATAGGGGTCTTAGCCCAACCCATCTCAAAATTGCCTGTGTGAGAGAGGCTGCTCCAGAGTGATGGGTTGATAGCAGCTAATGACAAGGGGTATTTTTCTGGTGACCGGGACTTTGTCACAAGCATTAGTAATCCATAGCACTTCAGAAGGTAAAATAAGTATGGAAGAAACGATTATAGTGTGGGTTTTAAAAAATCACTGAAACGTTTTAGCTAAGAGTCAATAATTAGTTTTAAAAATACCCTGATGCAGAGACACCAGTTTTTTTTATAGGAACCTAGTTTGTTTGTCTTCTGGTATTGAAGACTGCTTTGAAACATTTCGCTACCAGAAGCAGGGTCGGTAAAGCAAGGGTGGGATTTACATAATTTACCTACCGGTTTGCCCAGAAGCACCAAAAACACGAGCGTGAGCATGGCTCAAATGTGATGCTTGCAAACGTGGAAGCACTCAAAGACCGCCCTCATTGTCAGCGCTGGTGAGGTGAGCTGTTGTTTAGCTCAGCTGAGGCGCGGCAATCCGCTCTGCCTCATGAATCAGCTGAGGTAAAAAAAGGGGGAATATAGGACAGGAAACGGCAGGGGCGGGAGGGCGGGGCCAACCAGAGGTGGTATTTGCCGGTTTTCTGAACTGCTCAAAATGGCCACTACCGGTTCGCCCGAACTGGTCCGAACCGGCTGAATACCACCTCCGCGGTAACAACATCCTGAGTCTCTGTTCAAACTATATGGCTCACAAAACCAGCTGGATTATTTTGAACCCGAGACAGAAAATTTTGCAAACGAGTCTCCCTCTCCTTGGCATTAAATACTTCAGTAATCATGACTTTAAAAATTCAATTACTTGCTGCCTTTCCATGACATCAAAGCTTGGCTGTCATTTGCAGCCTGCTTAATGGAAGGGCCATTCTTTGGTCTCAGAGGATCAGTCCTTAGGTGAGGATGGAGAGATGGCTGACAACCATGTGGTATAGTGTGTAGAAAACCCTCCCTTCCTAGAAGAATGAAATATTTTGAGGAATATTAATAAAGGCAGAACATTATATTTCCCAAAGGGAGAAATGGAGAAACATGATTTTTTAGAGGCAGAAAGCAACCCCGACTTTCCTTAATAGCCCACAGCAGATGTCAGCACTTAAGAGATAAAGAGCTTATTGAAAGAAGACAAGTATCTAGATAGCTCTATTCATAAGCAAACACCCTCACCCAAGAGCCAAAACAGGACGAAAGCCATTAAGACACAATAGGAATTACCTAACACTCTTTCAGACATTGCATCACCCTCAGAGCAGTCCAAACTTCAACCAAACATAGCTCAGACAAGCACCTAGAATTTGTACTTTGCCTATAGAGCCAGCAATGACCCCTACATAACCCCTATATGGCCCCATGGGAGTCTGACGACAGCCAATAGAATAAATGCTCTTGCACAGGAACAGGAAGCTCAAGTGCAAAGCCCAAGAGAAGGTATAAAAACCCCTCATTCTTAACTCCACTTTGTCAGCTGCACCAGAACCAATGTGGTTCTGCTTCATCAATAAATAGACCCTCTTTCCAATCAGCCTCCAGCCTCTATTTTGCTTCTAGTGCCTTTCTCCTGGCTTGGAACTGAACCAGATGGATATTTCTTCCCACAAGTGGTTAAAGGCATGGACTAAAACTGGGGACCTGTCCACAAAAGCAAAAGAAGGAAACAATGCTGTGCCATCAAAAGACAAGCGCAGCTCTTTTCTGTACGTATCTTGTGACATCATATGCACATTGAACAGTGCTGGGTTCCTACCAGTGTGATCCACTCTACCGCACTGGTAGCAGGCCGGCCAATGATGCAATTTTCGCGTGACAACGGTCCGTCGTCTTCACCGGTTGCCATCTTTTTTTCAGAATTTTTGGGCTTTTTTGCTTCCTGCGCATGTGCGGAAGCAATATCTTGCAAGGGGACGTGCGTGCACGCAAGATTTCAGCGATTTTTTGCTTCCATGCATGCGCGGAAGCAAAAAAATTGCCCAAATTGCACACACATGCGCGTCCCCTCGCAAGATTTTGCTTCCACTCATGCAAGGAAGCAAAATTGTGCGAGGGGCGCGCACACGCACGAAGCATGGAGATGCGCGCACAGTGCACCGGTAGCAAGGTTAGAGAGCAACCCACCGCTGACATTGAAAAGGGGCAGATCTTGGATTGTGACACCACAATGCTACTGTTATCATCCTGCAGGACCATAATACAGATGCAAGGGGGACCGAATGAAAGTTGCAAAGCAGACTAATAAGCTCAGTTCCTGTTGCTTCCGGAACTGGCCAAGGCTGCAGTGGGATGAAAGGTGTTGGTGTCAGAAGAATGACACATTTATAACAGGCTGTATTCTTGAGTCAGATGTTGAAAGATGAAATAACTGATGAATGATTTTTTTCTTTCCCGACTCAGACAATGCTTAGCAACATCTTGCAGAATGTGACAGGACATCACGATTTCTGGTTCAAAGGAAAGTGATAATGATATTTTATGTTCCTTTCAACATGTGTCAGAAGTCCAAGTAAGCAGTTTCTCACATGAAGGCCACCGTGGGAGAATGGGTGAGGGAATTTGTGGGGTTGGTAGGACTCTGCTGAGACTGACATTTGTTGTTGTTGGTTTCTCCCCTGGCATAAGCTGCCCTAAATGTGTAACAAGTAGAAATGCAACAGGTGCTACTTGCCCAAGAGAGAAATGACTCAAGGATGGCATGCAGAGATGAGCAGTCAAAACCAAACTGACCCTGTGGCCTCCCAGTAATTGCAGATCCCGAGATGGTCCTTGGCTTATTCAGCAGCTTTCAGAAGTGAATTCAGTGAAGAGATAACTAGAACCATGGTAGAAAAAAGAACAACCAACAGCTGGTCACGGGTCTGAGCTCACATGTGGACCTACACAGTGGTGGTAAGAAGTGTGACGCCAAAAAAAAAAAAGCCAATGCAATCCTAGACTTCATTAACAGAGGGATAGAATCAAGATCATGTGAAGTTCTAGTACCATTATGCAAAGCCTTAGTAAGATCACACTTGGAATATTGCATACAGTTCTGGTCACCACAATGTAAAAAAGATATTGAGACTCTGGAAAGAGTGCAGAGAAGAGCAAACAAAGATGATTAAGGGACTGGAGGCTGAAACATATGAAGAATGGTTGCAGGAATTGGATTTGTCTAGTCTAGTGAAGAGAAGGATCAGGGGTGACATCATAGCAGGCTTCCAATATTTGAGGGGCTGCCACAAAGAAAAGGGGGTCATCCTATTCTCCAAAGCACCTGAAGGCAGAACAAGAAGCAATGGATAGAAACTAACCAAGGAGAGAAGCAACCCTGAACTAAAAAGAAATTTCCTAACAGTGAGGATAATTAAGCTGTGAAACAACTTGCCTTCAGAAGTTGTGGGCACTCCATCTCTGGAGGCTTTTAAGAAGAGACTTGTCTGGAATGGTATAGGGCAGTGATGGCGAACCTTTTTTCCTCGGATGCCGAAATAGCGCGTGCATGCGCTATCGCACGCGCGTGCATGCCCAAACCCATAATTCAAAGGCCCCCCACTTGCCCCACCCCCCTGCGCATGCGTGCGTGACCCCCACACACCCCCATTTCCCGACTTCCAGTGGGTCCGGTGGGCCCATTTTTTGCCCTCCCCAGGCTCCAGAGGCTTTCTTGGAACTTGGGGAGGGTGAAAACGCTCCCCCCCGCCGCCCCGGAGGCCCTCCGGAGGCCGAAATCGCCCCCCCCCCCAGGGCCTCCACGCGAGCCAAAAATCAGCTGGCGGGCACGCACATGTGCACTGGAGCTGAGCTAGGGCAACGGCTCGCGTGCCGGCAGATATGGCTCTACGTGCCACCTGTGGCACCCGTGCCATAGGTTCGCCATCACTAGTATAGGGTCTCCTGTTTGAGCAGGAGGTTGGATTAGAAGACCTCCAAGGTCCCTTCCAATTCTATTATTATGTGTTCTACGAAAATGCTTACCTTTCAGTCCATGTTGCATCCACAGATTCTTGTGCAGCAGATGGTTGAGGATAACATTTTCCAAACTGGGGGAGAAGCAATGGATTCTATGCTTCAGCAGATTCTTTGCAGGCAACATTTACTTAGAATTAGACACTTCAGGGACGCAGTGGCTCAGTGGCTAAGACGCTGAGCTTGTCGATCAGAAAGGTCGGCAGTTTGGTGGGTCAAATCCCTAGCGCCGCGTAACGGGGTGAGCTCCTGTTACTTGTCCCAGCTTCTGCCAACCTAGCAGTTCGAAAGCACGTAAAAAATGCAAGTAGAAAAATAGGGACCACTTTGGTGGGAAGGTAACAGTGTTCCGTGCGCCTTTGGCATTGAGTCATGCCGGCCACATGACCACGGAGACGTCTTCGGACAGTGCTGGCTCTTCGGCTTTGAAATGGAGATGAGCACCGCCCCCTAGAGTCTGGAACGACTAGCACATATGTGCGAGGGGAATCTTTACCTTTACCTTAGACGGGAGGTGGTGTATCCATCCTTGAAGGAGGTGCAATGCCACTGGTTTTGAAAGAGATAGTGATGCATCTTCTCTTAATCCACCCATGTGACAGTGAGATGGGAAAGAACAAAGTTCTTTGTCCAGTTTTTTTTACCTCTTTTTTCTGACTCAACCTTTCTTTCCTTTTCCTCCCTCTTTGTCAACATTTCTTTCCCTGTGTGATAATTGGATTTAAAAACAAAACAAAACCCAGTTCCCATCTCCAAAAGCTTTTCCTCTCCTCCAGGAATTACCAGGGAAAATTTGCAAGAGTAATCAGGAAATATGGAGAGAGAGCAGGGGAAATTCTTCCCTTCCCCCATTCCCCCATTCCCATTCCCCCCAGTTAAATGCCATCTTGGGGAGCATCTGTTTCCTGCGGTTATGATCACCCCAAAGTCTCTGTGAAAACCATGAAAACTCTGAGAAAATTCCATCCCCTTAAAACCAAAAGAGCCGGCTGCCTTTAGATTGAAGGGGATAAAACATGAAGGTTAGATTTATGGGTTCCTTTTTTTTTTTTTTTTTTTTTTTTTTTTTTCTCAAAAAAGTTTTATTAGTACAAACTTACATAAGTGGTAACAAAATATTAAATCCAAAGTACAAACATTTTTATTTCCCCCCCCCCCCAGACCCACCCCCTTCCCTCCCCACCTCCCCCCCCCCGGACTTCCCAGAGATAATACAGGGCATAATAATAAGTTTAAATTGTTAATAAAAAGAAAAAGGAAAAAGGAAAAAAAGAACACTATTTTTTAAAAAAAACTTCAACTCCAAACTATACAGTACTAATATATCGCATTTGTATACAATAGTAAAGATACAAAAAAGAGAGAGAAAAAAAAAGAAAGAGAATAAAAAAAAGAAAGAAAGAAAGAGAAAACTCTTTAACACTACAAACAAACAAACCTCCTACCTCCTCCCTTCAGTCCTCTATCTTATACAAGGTAAGTGTTACATAAGTAATAACTAAATATAAAATACACAAATCTTAAACTAATATTATTGACATTAGAAATAACCTCTAAGATAAAACTTAACTAAATGTTACATAAGTAATCATCAAATATTAAATTTCATCATGATATTCTAAGTTAATTCGCTAACTTCAATAAACAAAAAAAGAAAATAAAAGAAGAATAAACAATAAACAAATCTTCAACAAACTATATATGTCTAATATTATCAACATTAAAAATAACCTCAAAATTATATAAAACTTAACTAAATATTGCATAAGTAATCATTAGATAGGGAAAAGATAAAATACAATCATATTAGTCTCTATCCATCCAATATATTTCAACATCACATTGTTTTGTATCTTGATAGTTCATCTTTTAATAGTTCAATAAATTCAAATTTGTCAAGTCGTCTCCCGTCTGCTCCCAAACCTCCATCTCCTCTTCCCCAGCTATCTGATTCAGGCACTCCTTTTGGATTTTTGAGTCTATTTCTTTTTGATCCATCGAAGGTGGCTTCCCCTCCTCCTCCTCTTTTATTTTCATACACCCTTCTTCTGGAATCTTGGATATATCAGCCTTTAGAACATTGACATAAAATTCAGTAGCTTTTTTTATCGTGTTGAGCCGGTATCTTTTTCCAGAAAATTTCACTGTTACTCCAACTGGTGCTTCCCATTTATATTGTAAATTTAATCTCTTAAATTCATCAATCAAAAAAGTATAGCTTTTCCTGGCTTTAAGCATTTTAGAGGGGATTTCTTTCCAAATCTTTAGTTCCTGACCATTCACCATAAGATTATTGTTAAACGTTGCTTGTATAATTCTGTTCCGTAGAGCTCTTGTGGTAAAATATATGACAATATCCCTTGGTAGATGCTTTTGTTTGGCGTACCACGAGTTGATTCTGTATGTTTTGTCGATTTGTGTAGCCAATTCCGCTTTAGAAATTCCAGACACCTGATCCAATATGTCAACCATCCTGCCTTTTAAATTTTCATATAATCCTTCTTTCAAACCTCTAATCCTTATAGCAACTTCCATAGATCTGAACTGAGTCATTAAGACCTCTTTTTCAAAATTTGCAATGTCATTTTGGATTTTATCTATGTAATTCACCGAAGTTGCCAAAGCTTGTTTATTTGTTTCAATACGTTCTGCCAAAACTTCAATATTTGTTGCTAAGCCTTTGCAAACCTCTAACACATCAAATCTTAGTTGTTGATTCATATTCTTCAAAGCAGCCTGCATCTTATGGTCTATCTCACTTATTTTCTGGTTAAATTCCAAAGTAAGTTCATGTTTCATAATCTTTAAATTATTTAATAAATTTTCAGGTGTCAAAAGCTGTGGAGGTGTTAGCTCAGTGTTAAGTTGCATTTTAGAAATATATCCAGATGAATAGTCATTTCTTTTAGTCAAAACAGTCTTTCCAGATTTTGAAGCCATTATGGTGTTTCAAAAGAGTACAAAGAAAAAAGAGAAAGGAGAAAGAAAAAAAAGCCAGGTGTCTGATTAAAGTTCTTTCCAGTTTCAAAACCAGGTAGTCTTTTATTATTAAAAATCTTTCAATTATAACTTTAATCCAGGGTTAGGAGACAGAGAAAGAAAAAGCCATTTTTCCAAGTTAAAAGTTTCCATAAGAGAAAAAAAAAAAAAGCCTCTGGGAAAACGAAAGTCACTTTCACTTCTCAATCGCCATATTGTTACTTTGTTTCCTTTGTTTCCTTGCCGAAGTGAAAGCTTACCCAGGAGTTGAAAAAAAAAGAAAAAAGAGGTTTCAATACTTGCCCATCTCACGCCTGTTTCTCTCTGTCTGCTTCTATAGTTCAAAAGTAATTGTAAATCCCATTCTGGAAGCAGCGGCTGGTCACGACATCTAGCTCCGCAAAAGCGGAGGTTTCCTGATCCTCGGAGCTGGAGACAGGCTGCATGGGGAGCTCTCCCTTCGCGCCCCTAGATGGCTTCTAGGGCGCTGGGGGGGCTCTACCCCACCTGTCAGGCTCTCATCTCTCCCCTTTGCCCGGGGAAGAGATTTCAAAGCCGCCAGACAGCTGTTCTGGCGGCTTTTTACGAGGATCGGAAAGGCGTCCGACAAAGGGACGTCCGCGATGGCGCTCCAAACCGGAAGTCCAGCAGATTTATGGGTTCCTTCTCTCGCTGAACATTCTAATCCTCCACTTCTATCCTCAAAACAGAGATGGATGTAGGTGATCTGTCTTTGTTTGGCTCCAATTAAAATATGCTTTTTCAGAGAGCTTTGCTTCGGCTAAGGCCAAACCTGGTGGTTCTCCTCATCAGAGGACTATTCTCCAGTGAGTAGGGCCAGGCAGGCGGATTTTTTTCTTAGCTGCAGTTGGAAAGTAAAGGGCAAAGCTGTGAATTAGCAGATAGGAATAACTGAATGAGAGTTGATAGGGGGAATGTAAACCATTCCCTTTTAAAAGGCACATGTGTTTTTTCACTCTGTCTGGATTTATTTTGCCAGAGATAGTTAGTCTAGAGGTACCACTTTCTGCTTTAGACAGGCCATCACTTTCCATCAGCGCTTGCTTTAAGGTAGCACTTTATTTCTACATACATCATACTGTGTTTGCCTTAATAATGTTTCAAGAGTGGGTGTGTGGGAGTTTCCTCAAGTTTCCGTGTGTAGGAAGTTAATACCCACCCCCTCCTGGAAGGGTGAAATACCCTGGGAAATATTAAAAGGCAGAATATTATATACAGTAGAATATCCCTGGAAACATGCTTCTAAGCAGACAAAAGACTCATCTTATGTGCCATCTCACCCATTCCTCCCACCCTTGCCAATGGGCCATCAAGGAATGGCCTAGCCCAGCTCATTCCCCCCACCTAGCCTGAAACAGTATATTTACATAACAAGCATCTACAGGAAGAATCATAATGGGAGTCCCAAAGCCCTTTCATTCACCGCATGGGACCTGGTAAGATTCCATCGACCACGCCCCTGGGATTCAGGACAGCCCACAAGAGATGCCCCAGAATGCCCCTGTGAATCTTGACAGCCAATGGAATACATTTCTGTATAGGAACAGGAAACAGTTAGGGAGGGGCCCAAGAGACAGTATAAAGCAAGAGACTCAGCATCTCTCCCTTTTTTTTTCTGGACCCAACACCTGGAAACATGTGATCCACCTTTTCTGTTCAGGAGCTCATGCCATGTGCTCCTGTTCCTTTGTTCTCCATTAAACCTTCTTTCCAAGCAGCTTCCATGAATCCATGTCTTTTTCCCCACTTGGAACTGAACCCAGAAGAATATTACTTCCAACACGTGGAAGAGGAAAGGATTCGATTCTTCAACAGAGAATTGAAACTCTTCTCCCTTCTTTTCCTTGTTAAAAGATTTCCCATCTTCTTACCATATGTGGTTTTTTTTTCAACCATAATAACAACTTTCTCCGGGACAGAAAGAACAAGGAAAGAAAGGAAAAAGAAAAGAGGTGGGATGGGAAAGAAAGGATCTTAAATGCTGGACAGTGTTTGTCAAGTTTTCGTATCAGAATAAACATTGTCCAGGCTGCAGGTAATGGAAGAAAACTTGAAGCTATGCAGCCTGGCTCCTGGGATCATTTGATTTCCAGAATTTGGAATACGTGGGAGTTAGCATTTTGGTATACAATACAACTGTTTTCCCCAAGGTGTTGCCCTACTGGAACTCTGACTCAGCCGGGATGGCTAGAAATTCTAGAAGTTTTAATTGATAACCCATCTGGATAGCACCAGATCGAGAAGGGTGTTTGAGAATATGCAGTTGTAAGCATGTGGTGCGGATGGTTATGCCTAGCTGGTATCTCGTTTGTTGCTTGCATTTGTCAGGCACCTGATACTACTCCAGGAAGAAAAAAATATATCACTTGGGATACTTTCACAAGGAAATGTTTTGATCTCTCATTAAACCTGGAGATAATTACCAGCAATCGTCTGCCAACCTCAAAACACTGAGAATACATGTGGGCCCATCAGAGCTAACTTCCAACCAACTGTTAGAAAAATAATCCCACCATATTCCACTCCCTGAATTTGACAGTTCCTGGAACAACGGAAAACCTCTTATTCCCAAACCTTTTGGTCACCATACTACAGAAAAGATGTTGAGACTTTGGAAAAAGTTCAGAGAAGAGCAACTAAGATGATCAAAGGCCTGGAGACTAAAACAATATGAAGAACGGCTGCAGGATTTGGGTCTGGCTAGTCTAAAGAAAAGAAGAATTAGGGGGTGACATGATAGCAGTATTCCAGTACTTGAGGGGCTGTCACAAAAAAGAGGAGGTCACATTATTCTCCAAAGCACCAGAAGGCAGGACAAGAAACAAGGGTTGGAAACTGATCAAAGAGAGAAGCAACCTGGAATTAAGGAGAAACTTCCTGACAGTGAGGACAATTAACCAGTGGAACAGCTTGCCTTCAGAAATCGTGGGCGCTCCATCACTGGAGGTTTTTAAGAAAAGATTAGACAGTCACTTATCTGAGATTGTATAGGTTCTCCTGCTTGAGCAGGGGGATGGACTAGAAGACCTCCAAGGTACCTTCCAGCTCTATTCTATTCTATTCTATTCTATTCTATTCTATTCTATTCTATTCTATTCTATTCTATTCTATTCTATTCTATTCTATTCTATTCCTGTCCTCCTATTCTATTCTATTCTATTCTATTCTATTCTATTCTATTCTATTCTATTCTATTCTATTCTATTCTATTCTATTCTATTCTAATTCTATTCTATTCTATTCTATTCCTGTCCTCTATTCTACTCTACTCTACTCTACTCTACTCTACTCTACTCTACTCTACTCTACTCTACTCTACTCTACTCTACTCTACTCTACTCTACTCTACTCTACTCTACTCTACTCTACTCTACTCTACTCCACTCCATTCCATTCCATTCCATTCCATTCCATTCCATTCCATTCCTGTCCTCTATTCTATTCTATTCTATTCTATTCTATTCTATTCTATTCTATTCTATTCTATTCTACTCTACTCTACTCTACTCTACTCTACTCTACTCTACTCTACTCTACTCTATTCTTTTAAAAAATGATTAAACAAATTGCTCATACTATGTAACCTTCAATGCCCCTCTCCCCTATATTCAGTAGGCATTATATATATTTGTTTAGTCATTTTTTGGGGGGGAATCTTAGTGGTTATTATGAGAGGAAACTCCCTGGCTACAAAGATGCTATCACTCAGTTGCATTTAAAAGACCTTGCAAGTTCTGAAGGTGAGTCATCAGTTTTTGCAACCAAGCTTAGAATTGTGGCTACCGGTTGCTATTGCAATTTGAGAGGAGAAAAGGAGAAGATAAAGATCTTATATACATAATTATATATATAATTCTGCAAATAAGTGCCTGGTAAAATTTATTGGGAGAGAGGAAGGGGAAAAAAAAGGATATTACTGTCCAGAAGCAAAATGTGCAAAGTCTTAATAAATTATCCAAGCCCAAAATGATTTTGCTTAAACTTCACAATGGTGCAGAGAATCAGATTTAATAATAATTTAAATAACCGAAGAAAGAAAAATGAAAGCCCGACTAAGCCTTATGGACTAAGCTCCATAAAACTGACTGAAGTCCCAAGGCTGATGGGTTTTGCAGGTCCTGGCAACATATGAATTAAATGAAGAGGCACATATGACTGAAATAATCTGAGGTTGTTTTTCCTATCCTGTTCTAACAACTCTAAAGAAGGTTTAATTTATGTTGGCTGGTAAGTAACGTTATATTTCATTGACATAAAAAGAAGATTATTCCAGATGACTGCTGCAGTCAACTTTTTAAAACCTCAAAGCAAGGAATTTTGGGGGCTCAGAGGAACTTCTGGCAGCTCAATCCATTCAGGGCATATTTGCATTGGTGTCAGCTCCGTTGAGTTCAACCATGTCTGGTTCTAGAGAAACGTCTTTAAGACTGACGTTTTAAAAAGCTAAGAAGAATGTTGGGATTTGGAAATGTAGGAATATACTAATATAGTAAATTCTGAATTCTCTGCTCCTTCTGGTCCTTAATAGCCCCATTTGTCACCCAAATATAATAGATTTTCTTATTATATTACATCATTTTGTGAGTGGTGCCGATACCGTGTTTATCCGAAAATACGACTGAGTCTTATTTTCTTTTGACCCCCGAAAAAATGACTAGGCCTTCTTTTTGAGGGGTGTCTTAATTTCCCCCAACGGGCCTCGCCTGGTCACCAGGCCACTTCCTTCATGGCCGAAAGGAACGCCCCATGTGCCCCATAGGCCTCACCTGGCCACCGGGACGCTTCTTTGGAAGCCAAAAGGAGTGCCCCATGCGCCTCACCTGGCCACCGGGCCGCTTCTTTTGTGGCTGAAAGGAGCGACCCACGCACTCCACGGGCCTCGCCTGGCCACCGGGCCGCTTCTTTCGCAGCCGAAAAGAGTGAGCGATGTGACCCACACGCCTTACGCACCCTTGCCTACCTGTAACGGTTACTCCAGCTACCGGTAGCCGTCCACCTGAAAAAGCCTGCCATTGTCCACTCTGGCAAGCCTGGCTGCACATGCGCTTAAATAGGGCCAAATTTTGGGGGTAGGGCTTAATTTTAACACATGTGCACAAAACAGTGCTGGGCCTTCTTTTTGGGCTGAGTCGTGTTTTAGGAGAAACACGGTATTTGGCAAGACAGAAATAGCTGCAAATACATTGCAAAGTTTCTCATGCGTCTTTCAACTAGTAAGTATAGGACTTGCAAAACATATTTATTTCATCAAAATCTTCAGTAAAGCAAGCTAATTGTTGATATTTAATAATAATAGGTGCTCTGTCTAACCGGGTTTGTGGATAGGTTTAAAATGGATGTCGTAAAATTATAATGTATTTATTATGTTAATTTATTCCTTTATGGATGTTATGACACCCAAGACCAGAAATTCAGGGCTTCCTAGGATGAGTACAGCTTGTCTTCAGATGTTCTGGGTGCTTCATCACTTGAGGCTTTCAAGAAGAGACTGGACAGCCACTTGTCAGAAATGGTCTAAGGCTGGGGTGTCAAACTCAATTTCATTGAGGGCCACATCAGGGCTGTGGTTGACCTTGGGGGGCCGGGTGGGTGTGGCCAACTGGGTGGGTGTGGCCAACAGAGTGGGTGTGGCCAACTGAGTGGGTGTGACCAACTGGGTGGGCATGGCCAGTTTGACGCCACTCCTCAAAATGCTGGCATGTTTCCTCTTCGCATTGGGTAGACCGGGCCGAAGCCACGCTGGCCTGATCTTTTCTCTTCGCATTGAGTAGACTGGGCCGAAGCTATGCTGGCCTGATTTCGCACTGGGTAGACCAGGATGGCCCTGGGGGCTGGATCCGACCACATTGCAGGCCGAATGCGGCCCCCAGGCCATGAGTTTGACACCCCTGGTCTAGGGTCTCCTCCTCCTTCTGAGCAAGGGATTGATCTAGATGACCTATAAGGTCCCTTTCAACTCTGTTATTCTGTTCTGTTCTGTTTGGCACTCTTCAACTTACGACCTCAATTGAGATCAGTTTTTTTTGTGGCTAAACAAGGCAATTATTAAGTCCTGTTGAGTCACATCCGATTTTACAACTGTGGTAGCTAAGTGAATTAAGCAACTTCGGCTTCCTCCATTGAGTTTGACTGTTGGAAGCCAGCTGGGCAGGTCACAAGTGGTGATCACGTGCTGATTGCCAAGTGCCTGAATTTTGGTCCAATGACCATGGGAATGCTGCAACGGTGATAACTGTGAAGACCAGTTATGGGTCACATTGTTCAGTGCTGTTGTTGTAACTAAATGAATGAATGTAAATCGTGGACTACCTATATGTGTGAAATAGCCTAGATCAGTGATGGCGAACCTATGGCACGCGTGCCACAGGTGGCACGCGGAGCCATATCAGAGGACACGCGAGGCGTTGCCCTGTCAGCTCCACGGGCAAACCGGAAGTTCGGAAAAACGCACGTCCAGTTTGCCGTTGTGCTGTTTTTCGCACTCCGGAGGGTTCAGGGAAGCTTCCTGAAGCCCCGGAATGCAAAAAACGATGAAACGGGTAAACCGGAAGTTCGGAAAACACACTTCCGGTTTGCCCATTTCGTCATTTTTTACCGTCCCAGGCTCTGGTAGGCCTTTGCGAGGGGGTGGGTGTGTGTGCACATGCGCAGGGGGCAGCATGGGGGGGGTTGTGCGCATGCGTGGGGGGGAGGGAATGGGTGTGGGTACGGGTGCACGCGCTAGCGCGTGCACCCCCCCTTTTGGCACGCGAACCAAAAAAGGTTCGCCATCAGTGGCCTAGATGGTGCCTCAGATGAGGTGTTGGCTACCAGCTTGGGTAACTTCAAAAAGGGCTGGACCAGTTCAGGAAAGTCATGGGGATAAGCAGCTATTAGCCTTGAGGGTAATATGATGAAGGGCATCTGCTGGGAGTCTGATGGACTAGATGGTTCGGGGTCCAATCCAGCAGACCACTATTTGTGTCCTTATCATCACTGTCACCGTCTTCCCACCTACACACAAACACACCCCTCCTAAGCACAGTGTCTTTATGCCGATGTCATTTGTAAACCTGAATTTGGCAACCATTTAAATATGAGCCAGCAGTGTGCAGCAGCTGCCAAAAAAGCCAACACAGTTCTAGGCTGCATTAACAGAGAGATAGAATCAAGATCACGCGAAGTGTTAATACCACTTTATAATGCCTTGGTAAGGCCACACTTGGAATACTGCATTCAGTTTTGGTCGCCACGATGCAAAAAGGATGTTGAGACTCTAGAAAGAGTGCAGGGAAGAGCAACAAAGATGATTAGGGGACTGGAGGCTAAAACATATGAAGAATGGTTGCAGGAACTAGGTATGTCTAGTTTAATGAAAAGAAGGACTAGGGGTGACATGATAGCAGTGTTCCAATATCTCAGGGGTTGCCACAAAGAAGAGGGAGTCAAACTATTCTCCAAAGCACCTGAGGGTAGAATAAGAAGCAATGGGTGGAAACTAATCAAGGAGAGAAACAACTTAGAACTAAGGAGAAATTTCTTGACAGTTAGAACAATTAATCA
>JALIGW010000017.1:17017377-17027377 GCA_023053685.1 Diadophis punctatus similis
CCCTGGGCGCTTTCCCCGCCCGCATGGATGCCGCCAATTGCGTTCTTTTGCCCTCTGCGCATGCGGAACGCTTTGCGCATGCGCAGAGGGCAAAAGAACGCAATTGGCGGCATCCATGCGGGCGGGGAAAGCGCCCGGGGAAAGCTCCCGCTCCGCGAACGGCAGCAGCGTCTTCGGCTCTGCACCGAACAACAGCTATTAACCGTACCGGCAGGATCCCACCTCTGATCTATATCTATCTATCATCTATTGTAATTGGGTATGGATAGTCTAGTGAAAAGAAGGATTAGGGGTGACATGATAGCAGTGTTCCAATATTTGAGGGGCTACCACAAAGAAAAGGAGATCAATCTATTTTCCAAAGCATAGAAAGCAAGACAAGAAACAATGGATGGAAACTAACCAAGGAGAGAAGGAACATGTACATAAGGAGAAACTTCCTGACAGTAAGAACAATCAACCAGTGGAATAGCTTGTCTTCAGAAGTTGTGGGTGCTCCATCACTGGAGCTTTCCAAAAAGAGACTGGGCAGCCATTTGAAATGGTGTAGGGTCTCCTGCTCGAGCAGGGGATTGGACTAGAAGACCTCTAAGGTCCCTTTCAACTCTCTTGTTCTATTATTCCACTGAGTTGGCCCTGGCTGTGTGTTGTCAGCAATTTGCTAATGACTAAGGCAAACCATTGATCTTCAACATCTTTCTGCAACATTTGACACCCTTGGTCACAATGTTTTACTATCTCCTTTGCGTTCATAAGGCATCCACAACACAGTTGGTAATTGGTTTCATTCCTACATGTCCCAACCCATATTATTTTTGAGAATTTATTTTATTTTATTTGCAATGTTAAAATACAAAATTCAACAACGACAAGAAAGGGAAGCAACAACAAAGCAGCAAAAACTGAACAAGACAAAAAAAGTGCATTAAAAAACATACACATACTGTATATTGTTCCCCAATCAAACACTGATTAACATATTTCAACGATAATAGTTTCTCCCCCTTGCAAAACAGATCCACAATTTATAAAGTTCTACAGCTCTATTTACCCAACTATTTTGATCTACCATCTATTTACTGTAAAAAAAATACAGTTAACAGGTAAACCCAATAACAAAACTAAAAGTCAAAACCCTCTGTTAACAATCTTTTATTGTGTTTCACATGCAGAAGCATTCATTAATTCTGATCTATCCAGGATCCAATATCTTGGATTGATTCTTAATAATAAAACTCTTCCTTAAAATTATAACTGGGATCTTCCAAAGCAATTGCATCTCATTCTCCAAGCCATAGGTCTCTGTTGTAAACATCTCTGCAGCACTTATTGTTCAAAAGATTTTTGTACAAGTTGAACCACAACTCTTATAAGTTGTCTTCTGATTGAACATAATAAGTCCAACCCACATTTCTGATTAAGTGGAAGAGTCTTTGTCTCAGCCCTCAGCCTCATTTATCTGTAGATGTTCTCCAGGATCCAGTCCTAAAACAAAAAGTTCCTTTGGAATAATTGGTTGCTAGGTTCTCTGATTTCTTCTTTTCAGTTAAGTGGTCCTATCAATACCACTGACAATTCTCAGAAAAATTCAGCAGGCCCATGTAATGTGGTCTGGTTTTTCTTTCCAGTGGCCCCCAACTGGGATTTCCCAGTAATATGTTCCTACCACTTTAAATTAAATCTGGATAAAACTGGATGTATTGCTTTGCATCTGTTTGACAGTCTTTCCTCCTATTAATTTTACTTGTCAGAACTGCCATCTTCAGGTGTCTTCTGTGGTCCAAGATCTGGGAGTTCTCCTTAACAAAAAACTGACTTTCATCGTTAAACAACAGTAATTTCCATCTTCTCAATGTCTGGAGAATTCATTCATTTCTTCTTATTCAAACATTTAAGCAGTTCGCTCATACCTTGGTGGTGACTCACCTGGGCCATTAGTACAGTAGTTGGTGGAAAAGTTTTCCTGACTCTGTTCTCCATCCTGAAGTTCAGATCCTCTCCAATTCACCCCTATATCCTCTTTCCATCAATCCTTCCACCGACTACCATATTTTTCGGAGTATAAGACGCACCAGAGTATAAGACGCACCTTAGTTTTGGGGGAGGAAAACAAGGGAAAAAGGCCTCTGCCTCCAAGCAATTTGCCAAACAGCAAACAGCAAACAGCACAGATGATATACACTGTTTGCTGTGTATTTCTGTGCATGTGTGCCTGACCCATAGAAATAGCAAAGAATTGGAGAAATGTACATTATGCCAGAAAGTTTTCTTAAATGTAGTCACACTAACTCCTCCCAATTATTTAAATAGATCTACTCCAAGGTAAGTCAGGATTTAACTCTAATACTAAACAGGACACTGTTACATTTCAGACTATACTAGTACAGAACTGTTAAAAATAATTAAAATTTCTGGAAGTATACATTATTCTCTATTATTTAAAAGAAGATACAATAGCACTGGGCCTCTTCAGAACAAGCATTTATTTAAAAAAGCTTCTTTATTTTGTTAAATTGTCTAGATTTACAGGGATCTCCAACCTTGGCAACTTTAAGACTTGTGGACTTCAACTCCCAGAATTCCACAGCCAGCAAAGCTAACAAAGCTGGCTGTGGAATTCTGGGAGTTGAAGTCCACAAGTCTTAAAATTGCCAAGGTTGGAGACACCTGGCTAGAACAATAATAAAGCAGTCTTTTAAAAATAAGTCTAATAATTTGAACATTCTACAGACATTTAGAGTTATTCACTTACCCCCTTGCATCCAGCAGAAAATAAAAATCTGCGTGTCTCTCCCAGCTATTTGCCTCTTTGCAGCTAGTTTCACTTTCATTTTGCCACGTGGCAAACCTAATCAGCTGTAGGTCGGGAAGCTGCTGGTGACTTGCTTGGCTTTACAGGCTCTTCTCTTCTTCCTGCAAGCAGATAAATTGCTGGAAGACAGAGGCCAAAGGGTGGGGGTGGCTGGGTGGGTGGGGCTGCATTCAGTGTATAAGACGCATCCAAGTTTTCACCCTATTTTGGGGGGGTAAAAAGGTGCGTCTTATACTCCGAAAAATACGGTAGCTTTTGAGAGCATTATTAGTTTAAATTGTGGGTGCTGATTTTTTGAAGTGAAGAATTTGATTGCAATGCATGTTTGTCTGCTCTTCTATGTAATTAAGTTTATTTAATTTTCCTTCATAGCCGAACAGCCACCCCGTGTTTCAGAGCCTTGCTCATCTACTGTAATTCCGATTCAGGAAAGCTTTTCCACAAACAGGTTGTCTGTCAAGCAAGTAAAATGTTGAACACGGGTCACTTCTAGAGAGGAGTTGAAATCTTCCCTGGGGATCATTTGGCGCACGTCCCCAACTCCTCCTTCTAGCAGTCTAGAGGTTTTCATCAACAATGAATGTAAGTTTACAAGCAGCTAGTATAATCTGAGGAACAACCCTGCTTGGGTAGATTGTGCCGTCACATCCCTGGCTCCTCTTGTCTCCCAGATTTTATGGGTGGAATGAAACTCTCCATTCTGATTGGCAAATGAGCATTGCGCAGAGACATCTCAGGGCTCAACGATTGGCCAAGAATGGAAGCTTCTGACTGGGTGACGGCGAGCACCTGTTTCCTGGGTGAACTACATCATAGGCTTATTGTGAAGATAAAGGGAAGGAACTATTCATGCAGGCTTGTAGTCCTTAGCAGGGGTCCCCAAACTTGGCAACTTTAAGACTTGTGGACTTCAACTCCCAGAATTCTCCAGCCAGCTATGCTGGCTGGAGAATTCTGGGAGTTGAAGTCCACAAGTCTTAAAGTTGCCAAGTTTGAAGACCTCTGCCTTAGAGGCACCAAAGCAAGAATTTGCTGTGATTGCTATTTAATGCCTCATAAGCAGTGAGTGACATGGTGGCTCAGTGGCTAAGACACTGAGCTTATTGATCGAAAGGTCGGCAGTTCAGTGGTTCGAATCCTTAGTGCCACGTAACGGAGTGAGCTCCCGTTACTTGTCCCAGCTTCTGCCAACCTAGCAGTTCGAAAGCATGTAAAAAATACAAGTAGAAAAATAGGGACCACTTTGGTAGGAAGGTTACAGCATTCTGTGCACCTTTGGCATTGTGTCATGCCGGCCACATGACCACGGAGACGTCTTTGGACAGCGCTGGCTCTTCGGCTTAGAAACGGAGATGAGCACCGCCTCCTCGAGTCGGGAATGACTAGCACATATGTGCGAGGGGAACCTTTACCTTTACCTTTAAGCAGTGACCTTGTGTTTCTGATAAATAATCCATCAGAAATGCAGAGGGAAGGGCAGATTTCTCTTAAATAGGACTCTTTGATTTGCCTCATCTTATTTTTTCCAAGGTGATGTCGGTGTAGCAGCTGTTACAAAACTTCAGAGAGACAACAGCATGTCGTCCTCTCGAAAACGTTTCTCCATCACTTGGCCTGTCTCCTTCCATCCATTCAAAATCTGTTTTTTGATGGGCCTGACGGTGTGAACCTCAATATGCTGGGTGCTAAACTCTTGGCATACAGAGGTGAATGGAGGGTCCCCGGTGCCTGATTTTTGCCTGCAGATGGTTTGGCCCTGCCTGAGTGACGTTGAGTCAAAGCCACAGAGCTGTCAACCAAGAGACAGGCTGACTTCATCATCTTGATGTCCCTCAGGTGAGGATCTCTGGCAACAGGGAAGTCAACTCAAAGACGGGGGCTGTTGCTTCTGCCCTTTGAAGTTTGGCATCGTGACTGTGAACAGAAAGCCTGGGGCTGAAAGCAAATTTTTTAATACAAACAGAATGACATTAACATCACATTTTGCCATGATGGGAAAAGACTACGTTGCAGGCAGCCCTTTTAAACTCCCAGCAGTGATGTTCTTTACTTGAAAAGAGGGATAGGGGGCAGATGTGATGGCGGCATCTAATTTTGCTTCTATCAGAATGAAAAAGGACTTGTCAACTGGATGAAACCAGAATTTCAGGAATGAACAGCTGAGAGACACGACTGGTAGACTGTCGGTGCCAGAATGTTTCAGTTAATGCTGCTTCCTGGCCTTTGTTTCCAGCCCCTTCTCTCGTGTCTTCTTTCTGTTAGAATTGGGGGCGAGGCCGGGCGGGGTGAAAGAACTGAAACTCATTAAAACAACATCAAGCCATCGGATGCAAAATAGAATATTGAAAAGACACTCTTCAGCATTTCCACATGCAAGTTTCCCTTCGTAATATTTATCGGTACTCTGGGGTTCCTCCTGGCCTTTTCTGGCTTCCCTGGATGGGGAAGGTTAGATTGTGTGTGCTCTGTTCAGCATTTGCCTGTCACGATAAAAGGATACCAACGTGGTTAATAGTAATGGTTGGCACATGAAAGGGAGCTTGGAGGGATTAATTTTGGGGGAGGGCAATCGTCAGTTTGTCCTTTCGTTCAGTCCAAAAACAACTGCATAATTTGTTATACTGTGATTCCATGGGGTTCCTTAAGAATGCCGGTTGTGTGTGGCATTGGCATTGTGTGTGGCATTGGCCAAGCACATAACAGATACAAACTCAAAGTGAACCGCTCCAAACTTGACTGTAGAAAATATGACTTTAGCAACAGAGTGGTAAATGCCTGGAACTCACTACCTGACTCCGTGGTTTTGTCACCAAACCCCCAAAACTTTACCCTTAGACTGTCCACTGTTGACCTCACCCAATTCCTAAGAGGTCAGTAAGGGGCGTGCATAAGTGCACCAGCGTGCCTACCGTCCCTGTCCTAATGTTCCCGCTTATCAGTACCCATCTTATGTATATAAACAATGTTATATATATGTATATTACCAACATGTACTTGACAAAAATAATAAATAAAAATAAAATAAGCGTATAATCCTACTTCCAAAACATGTCAGCTCTGTTTAAAAACAATAAGCTTCTAGCTTTTAATGCCTGGAAAAATGTTCCTAATATTCTGGATGAGACCTACAGAGCCAGAAGGATGTTCAATAGCACATCTGGGTGCACATAAGCCTTAAAGGAGAAGTTAAACCAATTTGCATTTAGGGTGGACTCACTGAAAACAGTGGGACATTTGTTAGTGGGGACTCGCTTCTATCCTCTTGGTTTCAGCAGTTTTGCTCTAATGTTACTGAGTCAGGATCCAGCTAATGTTATGTAGAAGATGGTGAGGGGGATTAGGGCTAAATTCTAAAAGGATTGGTTAAAAGAATTGGGCAGGTTTAACCTTATGGGGGCACGGGGGGCTCACTGGCTAAGACGCTGAGCTTGTCGATCAGAAAGGTCGGCAGTTCAGCGGTTCGAATCCCTAGCGCCACATAACGGAGTGAGCTCCCGTTACTTGCCCCAGCTTCTGCCAACCTAGCAGTTCGAAAGCATGTAAAAATGCAAGTAGAAAAAATAGGGACCACCTTTGGTGGGAAGGTAAACAGTGTTCCATGTGCCTTCAGCATTTAGTCATGCTGGCCACATGACCATGGAAATGTCATCAGACAGCGCTGGCTCTTCGGCTTAGAAACGGAGATGAGCACCGCCCCCTAGAGTCGGGAGCGACTAGAACGTATGTGCGAGGGGAACCTTTACTTTTACCTTTAACCTTAAGAAGGGAAGGCTGAAGAGGAGGCATGATAGTAGTTTCCCAATAACCTAAGTACTGGCCTTGGAAAGATGGTGTGGATTTATTTTCTGTAGCTCCCAAGTATAAGACACAACCCAATAGGTAGCAGCTTTATAGAGGATGTTAAGTTCTTTATAGAGGATGTTAAGAGGCAGGAGACAAAAGTGACTTCAGCTCTTTATTAGGTCATGATGGTAAAGACTGCCTAACCTCAGTTTGGTTGGGGTTTAAATAGGATAGCCCTGGCTTGAAGCAGGACCAATCAGGGACATCCTGTTTGTGACCAATCAGGGACATCCTGTTTATGACCCTTAGCTGGACCAGATTGGAAACTACCCAGCTAATATGTAGATCTGGGGACATAACAGAGGAAGATCTTTGTTTGAAATTAGAAAGTTTCCTAATCATAAGAGCTATTCAGCAGCCTGCAAATGTGGAAATGTGTGAACTCCAACACTGGAAAGTTTCAAAAATAGGTTAGACAGCCTTTTGTTGGAGATGGTCTGAAGAATCCAGCAGGATTTCTCTAGAAGCATGCACGGAAGTAAAATCATCCCTCTGTGCATGCGTGGAACTAAAATTGCGCGCCGGGATGTGCGCGTGCAAAACGTCGCGATGCGCACTGGTAGGAAAAGGTAAAAGGATCCCGCCCTTGGAGAGAACCAACCTAGAACTAAGAAATTTTCTGACAATGAGAACAATCAGCCAGTGGAACGTCTTGCCTCCAGAAGTTGTAGATGCTCCAACACTGGAAGTTTTTCAGAAGAGATTGGACAGCCATTTGTCTGGAATGGAATACTTTCTCCTGCCTGAGCAGGGGGTTGGACTAGAAGACCTTCAAGATCCCTTCCTACTCTGTTATTCTGTTATATTTGCAGCAAAATGCACACCATATACCTTTATATAAACAGTGTGCAAAGTGGGATAAGACCTGCCAATCAAAATGTATTGGACTTCATCTCACCCGCTAAGAAATGAAGCTTCAAGCAGGTGACTTCATCCGGATCCCCACATACAATCCCTTGTTTTGAGGTTTGGCAATCTTTGAAAGCAAGCCAAAGCCACTCCAAGGACTGAGACAGATAAGTGATAGAATTGACGTCTTTTTTTCCTCCCCTCTAAAGTAGAGAGTTTAGGAATAATGGCCTCCCACAAACCATTTGATCATCCTGTCTTTATGGTTGTTTTGCGATTTTTTTCGGGCCATGTTTTCTTGCTGTTTCCTCTTTGTTGTTCTTTTCAGTAATTTTCTCTTCTCTCCTGCCTCGAGTAATCTGAATCAGTCAGGGATCACATACAATGATAGCCCCAAGCACTTTGCTTAATAAATTGTAGCTGTTTGCTAATGTTATCAGAATGAATGAAGCTCACTCCATGTTTCCTATTCCTTTTCCCCCCAAAGTTTTTTATTTTATTTCACATATTTACATTCACAAATATACCATTTCATTTTTTCATTCTTAACACAATACTCCCATACCCATCTTATGTATATAAACAATGTTATATCTATGTATATTACCAACACGTACTTGACAAAAATAAATAAAAATAAATATTTTCTGTTTTATTAGAGCAATTATTATTTTTATCCAGTCGAGGCTGCTTTTTTGCCATCCCTTAACCCCCTTTTTATTTCCCACAACCCTTCTCCCTCTTCTCCTCCCCCTCTATCTTTCTTACTTTCCTCTTCCTCCCTTCCGTCCTTCTCTACTTCCCTTCCTCCTCTCCCCTACTCCTCTCCTCCTCCCTCCTCTTACCGTCTCTCCTAGCCTTTTCCCCCATCCTTATCCTCCTCTCCTCTCCCTTTCTTCTTTCCTCTTCACCCTCCTCCTTCTCTCCCTATTGTTGTGTTCTTTTATTTTAATAAATCTAGAGATGGCCTTCCAGCAGTCTCGATACATTGTTTATTTAACATCTCTTCCCTATTTCTTTTTCACATTTTTCACATATTTATATATTACATTCTTAATGTATATTTGTCTAATATAACTTTTCTATATTCCCCTTCCCCCATATTTCCTATTCTGATCAGAGGGGTAAACTCACCCTTTATGGATTATTATTATTTTTGCCGAAAATGAATGGATGATTTCTGATTTTACTAAGGACGGAATAAGGGGAGAAGGGATCCATGTTATATTATATTTATAATTGCTGTGAAGAAGAACGGAAACTCTTTCGTTAACTTTCTTTCTGTTGTTGTTGTTTTTCGCTCTTTCTTGCTTTACCACTTTGTCCTTCCTCTCTTATCTTTCTACCGCTTTATATTGTTTTGTGTTTATCTTTGAACTTTGTAAACAAAACAAAAAACCCTCTTGGATAAAGTTTACAAAAGAAGCAGAATACTGTCCTGTTAGGCCAGTCCATTCTCAAAAACAAATACTTCTATGATGACCCAGGGCGTGGCACGAAAGCAACACAATCAGAGAACGGGTCTAACTCCCCTTTATTGCTTCAACTTTGCCACCAAACGTCCCCACATTCACTACAAGTCTTGGAGCAAAGCTCTCACACAGACCTTCAGCAGCCTTTGGCTGCGAATAGTCCAGTAAGCAAGGTTAGCCACACAGCAACCACGGCCAACAGTCCAGTAAGCCAGGTTAGCCCAAACAGTAACCAGGACAAGAAGTTCAGTGAAGCAGGCAAACCGGGGAAGCTCCACAAGACAGAGTACAGCAACCTCCAGGCATCGGCAAGTGCACACGAGGCTCCACAGATGCAATGCTTGTTCCTGACAAATGCCCCTCCCACTGGCACCTCCTTACATCTCAGTCCCCAGGTGTGCCTTGTGAAAGGGGGCAGGGCACTCTCCTCCCTCGTAGCCGGCTCAGTCTGCATTGATCTCGCCTTCTCTCTTCTCTCTGTGCTCTAGGATCAGAAGGGGGTAATTCTTGCTCTTCTGCCGAGCTCTGCCTTTCCTGCTCCTCCCTGTCTGCAGGCCTTACTAATTCCGAAAAGCCTTGCTCAGATTGACTCTGCCCTTCTCCAGTTTCCTCCAAGGCCAACTGGAGCCACCCTCTCAATCTTTGTCGGCTCTTGTTCCAGCTCATCTTCCCCCACAGATATCAGACTCCGATGGGGGCATGACAACTCCTCGCAACTTTATTTATTTTTTACAATGAGCCAACAGTTGCTGGTGGCCCATGGATTAAATATTCACGTTTGCCTTATGCAGCTCTGATTCCTGCTCCACAACAGGTTGTTTCTGAATGTCTGTTTATTAAATAGCATGACAAGGAATATAAAGCAATTGGTTAAAAACAAAGATGTTTACAGGTTTAAATCTTTTTTTCTCTTGAAAAGAAATGCAGGTGGGTTTGAGTGACATCAGAGCGTAGCGGTGTGGCTTCTAATGCGGTACGATTTCACCTGATTGCTTTGAGGTTGACTATCTAATAATGTTGGATG
>JALIGW010000017.1:17032377-17129877 GCA_023053685.1 Diadophis punctatus similis
TGGCCAGCGCGCGTGTGCATGCTGGAGCTGACATAAGGCAACGCCTCGCATGCCCTCTGATATGGCTCCGTGTGCCACCTGTGGCACACGTGCCATAGATTCGTCATCACAGCCTTAGATCATTTGAATGCTATTGATACACCCAATTAAAACTCTTATCAGCTGCTGATAATTATTCCTGCTCTTTTGTTAACCTAGCAGATAGGCCTTCTCAGCAGGGCCAAGTCTTACAAAACTGCTTTCCAGACAAACGTACCAATTTTGGCTCTAGGGGCATAATGTCCTTTGACTTGCGGGTGGACAACTGAATTATTCCAATCCCTGTGCAATACCAGCATTGTGGAGGTTGAACTTGTCCGGGTTGCCATAAGCAAAGAAGTCCCTGTGGATTTTACTCCGCTAGTCATTGCCGACTCTAAAGGGTGGTGATTCTTTCCATTTGAAGGCCATGGAGCCAGTGCTGTCTGAAGACATTTCCACGGTCATGCAGCCAGCATGACATCACGGAGCGCTGTTATCTCTCCCCCACCCAAAGTGGTACCTATTTATCTACTCACATTTACCTGCTTTCGAACTGCTAGGTTGACAGGAACTAGGGTGACGATGGGAGCTCACCCATCATGTGGGCGCTCGGGTCTCGAACCTGGACTGCTGGCTTTCCCCCACCATCATAAGCAAGCATGGGGTTTATTTGAAAGTGCTGTGACTAGTCTCTGTGCTTGGGTTCCAATCGTGATCGGATCATCTGCAGAAATGGCCAGAAGGAAACTTTCTGGGTGCTTCAGAACTCTTTCGATGTCGCCCCTTATTAATAGACTGCGAAAACATGTTATGTAAACCTGGTTTCTCACGTTCAGGACAGGGGTCGAGGAAAGCAAGGAAGAAAAAAGGATGGAAAGGCTAGGACCAACCTGAGATTCGAAGGTGGCATGCAGAGATAGCATCGCTTCCATTCGGAATGTTCTTCCCATTGTTATCTCCCATCCAATGTTGTGCTTCAAATGTGTACAAAGTTTGCTTAGCAGTAGGTTAAAATGAATGGGAGGGAGGGAGGGAGGGTGGAGAGAGAATTGAGGACACCCAGGGAAACAATGCCTCTCTTAAATTACTTTCCTCTTCCATTGTTTATTTGGAAGCTAAGCCAATTTATCTTATATTGTGATGTCCTTGGTGAAAATTAGTGTTCCCAGCCTCCATATAAAAGTGAACAGCTGGGGAAAATTGACATTTTAAATTTTAGGAAGTGCTAAGCATACATCTCGAATAAGAAACTTTGAATAGGCTTTTTTTTAAATAGAATGGTATGTGTATGGCTTCCAGGAACTCAATTCTTACAACAAGGTGAAGACCAAACTTGACCCCTGATGGTGAATTCCTGCAACCATTCTTCATATGTTTTGGCCTCCAGTCCCCTAATCATCTTGGTTGCTCTTCTCTGCACTCTTTCTAGACTCTCAACATCTTTTTTGTAGTGTGGTGACCAAAACTGGATGCAGTATTCTAGGTGTGGTCTTGCTAAGGCGTTATGGAGTGGTATTAATACCTCACATGATCTTTATTGAATCCCTGTCAATTCAATTTAGGATTGTATTGGCTTTTTTGGCTGCCGCCGCACACTGTTCACTCATATTTAATTGATTGAATACTAAGACTCCAAGAGTCCTCTTATATATACAGTATATATGAATAGATCTGTATGTATACTACATATCGTATGTATATTGTATGTTTGTGTATTGTACATATAGATCTATGTATATATCGGTATGTATATTGTATATTGGCTGGAGGCTAAAACATAAAATAAGAAAGATTGCAGGATTTGGGTATGTCTAGTCTAGTGAAAAGAAGAACTGGGGTGACATGATAGCAGTGTTCCATTATTTGAGGGACTGCCACAAAGAAGACGGGGTCAACCTATTATTCAAAGCACCAGAAGGCAAGACAAGAAACAATGGATGGAAACTAATCAAGGAGAGAAGCAACCTAGAACCAAGGAGAAATTTCTTGGCTGCCTCCGTACATGGCTGGCTCATATTTAATTGATTGTCCACTAAGACTCCAAGGTCCCTGTTCTTGAGTACATGTAAATAGACAATAATGACTCAATTATTCCAATATATGTTTAATACTGTTTGAATTTTACTGTGATGAATACCTTGGAATTTGTTTCTCTTCCATTGCCATGGTGGTCTGTTGGAAGTAATATTCTTCTGGGTTCAGTTCCAAGTGGGGGAAAAGACACTGGATTCATGGAGGTTGCTTGGAAAGAAGGTTTAATGGTGTACAGGAGCACATGGCATGAGCTCCTGTACAGAAAAGGTGGATCACATGCTTCCAGATGTTGGGTCCAGAGAAAGAAGGGTCGAGATGCTGAGATTTCCTTGTTTTATGCCCTCTCTTGGGCCCCACCATAAGAGTTTCCTGTTCCTGTACAGAAATGTATCCCATTGGCTGTCAGACTCCCAGGGGCATGCTGGGGCAACTCTTGTGGGCTGTCTTGAGTCCCAGGGGCATAGTTGATGGAATCTTCCCAGGTCCCATGTAATGAAAGGGCTTTGGGATTCCTATTATGATTCTTCCTGTAGATGCTTGTTATGTAGAATAGATTGCCCATTGACAAAGGTGGGGGGGAATGAGTGATCTGGGCCCATTGACAACGGTGGGGGCTACTAAGAGTGAGCTGGCACATTGACAATGGCGGGGGCTACTGAGTCTTTTGTCTGCCTAAAAGCATGTTTCCGGGGATATATAGAATAATATTCTGCCTTTTTAATATTTCCTAGGATATTTCATTTTTCTAGGAGAGGGGTGGGTGCTAACTTCCTACAGGTCTAAGCCTGATTTTCTTCTATCTGTTCTATCTGAAAGTTGTACTTTGTCTCAAGTGCCTAATAGATGTCAAATAAGTACTGCATACATAAATACATCAAAGAAGTAAACAAACTCAAGGATGGGAAGGAGGAAAAAAGAAGAAGGGGAAAAGACAAAGGCAGTTAGATCCATCTAAAGTTTGGAACTAGGCTAAAGGATTATAGGAAAAAAAATAAGAGAGCAATTCGAAAGCAGGCTTTAGACATCAGGCAACAAAGCAAAGAAAGAAAGAAAGAAAGAGGCACATTAAAGAATAAGACAAGAGAGCCCAGAAAGAATTAAACTACTCAGCCAGGTGCCTCTAGATGTGTTGGACTGCAATCCCATGATCCCCAACCAGCAAGGGAAAATCCAGCCTTGTTTGAAATGGACTTTCGGCTGTGCACAGTCTTGAGGGTGAGAAAAATTGCTCTCTGTTGTTATTCTTAGTGAAAATTTTGGACCAGGGGGTTTTAAATGGAAAGAAAACATCAGCTGCCGATTTACTGTTCCTCCCCATGAATTATGTATTTGCTTTTAGAGAAAACAGGGAAGTTCACAGGTGAAATAAAATAGCATCCAACTCTAAATTATGGCCAATGAGGCTAATCGGTAGGGACAAAAAAAATGTTCCTCTCTTCTTGCGTAGTCTAGCAAATCCACTCTGGGAGTTTTTATGGAAAGAGGGAAAATTCATTGCAAGAAATGAAAATTAGAGAGAAAGGACGCTAATCTTCTGTTCCAGAGATGTTAGTAGATGTGACTTGTGGGCCCAAAATTTCTGTTGCTCTGCGAGATAGTTGTTAAGCGAGCTTTCGTTCTGTTTTACAACCTTTCTTGCCACGCTTGTTAAGTGAATCGCTGCAGCTGTTACGTTAGTAAGGTGATTGTGACTGTGAGTCTGGCTTCCCCATTTTGACTTTGCTTGTCAGAAGGTCGCAAAAAGGGGATCCTGTGATCCCGTCATAAATATGAATCAGTGGCCAAGGGTCTGAATTTTGATCATGTGACTGCGGGGATGCTTCAATGGTTGTAAGTGTGAAAAACGGTCATAAGTCAGTGTTTATCAGTTCCGTTGTAACTTTGAATGGTCGCTAAACAAAAAGTTGTCAAGGATTACCTGTGCATGGTTGGGCGAGCCAGCGAGCTTCCATACTGCCTATCTATGGAAGAGAGGCACCCAGAGTTGGTATTCAGATGGTTCTATCCGGTTCGGGTGAACCCGTAGTGGCGACGTCAATAATGACGTCCCATTTATTCACATTTTTGAGGCTCTGCGCCAGGAGTGGGTTCTAACTTACCTCACCGCCAGTTCACTTCCTCCCGCGCTGCGTGGCTGTGCCGCGTGGCTGCGCGCATGCTTTGTGAGCACGCGTGTGCATGCGCAGTGCCGAAAAATCCAACCCCCCCCAAAAAAGGCCAAAACAAGATGGTGACGCATATGCAGAGCTGGAAATTCAGCTTCTGCGCATGTGCAAAAGAAAAAAAATCAGCAAAAAAACTTCAAAAAAAAGATGGCGGCATCCATGGACCAGCACTGACAGAACTGGTTCCGTGACATCACTGTGATGTCATCAGCGGTTTGCTACCAGTTCGGGAACTGGGAGGAACTCAGCTCTGCTCTGCGCATGCACGGAAGGCCGTGTGCGTGCTCACATTTGCGAACCAGTAGGGAAGGTAAGTGAATACCACTCCTGGATGAAACCCAACATGTGTAGAAACATCCAAAGGAGTGTGAGGCTCATAATTTTCCAGCATTATCGCGAAGTGAAGAGATTCATCACGCTGGAGAAGGGAAGTCAATGGGAATCGTGTTCTTTCAAGCTTTTGAAAAACCTCGCTCATTGCACGGTGGTTTCGTGCAGTTGACACGGGAGACGAGCTTTGTCCGAGACCGCGAGCTGCAACCTTCTCTCCCAGGAAACTGGGATGACAGAGTATCAGTTTGGCTCGTTTGCATTTTAGGTAAATGCATTTTAATCAGCCAAAATGGAAGAAAAAAGGACAAACCATTGACTGTAAAAGTCATGAGATTTGCAACCGGGGGGGGGGGGGGCAGAAGGAGAGCTCTTCCCCTCTGCAAACACTTTTGTTTGTTCATTTGTTTGTTTCTACTCCTCCGCCCCTCTGGCATGGAGAGCCACGGGGGGGGGGGAGAAAGCAATGGATGAAGAAGTAAACAAGGAGCCCCTTTCTACATACTCTGGATTTAATTTTCTGTTAAATTTGGAGTGGATTCAGGGGCTGGGAGAGCACTGGGCTGGGGTGGAAGGGGGCCGAAGACTGAAGTTCTAATGTAGCCAGGCTGGAATCTGTCACTAGCTTATTACATGTTGATGACTCAGTCCCGTCTCCGCCATAAGCAGCCCATGATTTATGGACAAGGAGTGAACTCCTGCGGCAAAAAAAACGCAGCCATGAGATCAGAGAAGCAATAGGAACTTTCTTTTTTCTTCTTCTTCTTCTTTTTTTTTTGGCAGGAGACAGGACCCGCATTTTTCTTATTCATGCCAAACTGCTTTGCACGGCAATTAGCTGTGTCCTCATTTAGTCTCTAGTCCCAAAGGGTAATGAAAGCCATATATCATCTTCAAGGCTGCTAATTATCCAGCTCAGTTACAGGTAGGCTCTGTGGCTCCGAGAAAGGCTTGTCGGTTTGATATATATTGCTCTTCCAATAAGCGAGCCGAGGAGGAGAGGGTGGAGGCCGGAAAAGTTTTTTTTTTGCCTCCGAGCCTTGACAGATCTTCAGCAAATGTGCTGGGTGAAGAGGAAATCTCTTCATTCCTCAGCTCCATTTTTCATGATGGAACAGCTCCGTCCAGCAGAGGCGAAGAGCGAGGACTTGAAATCTGAGAAGGAAGGCAGGAGGGGAGAGGAAAGGTCAGCGACTTGAGCCTGAGAACCAACAACGCTTTGAACCACCAGAGCAACCGGGGAGATGGCAGAGGAAATACCAGAAATGGAACCAAGGGTGGTCGTCGATTTCTTCTTCTTCTTCTTCTTCTTCTTCTTCTTCTTCTTCTTCTTCTTCTTCTTCTTCTTCTTCTTCTTCTTCTTCTTCTTCTTCTTCTTCTTCTTCTTCTTCTTCTTCTTCTTCTTCTTCTTCTTCTTCTTCTTCTCTGCTTCTGCTTCTGCTTCTGCTTCTTCTGCTTCTGCTTCTGCTGCTTCTGCTGCTTCTCCTTCTCCCTCTCCTCCTCTTCCTTCTTTTTCTTTTTCTTTTTCTTTTTCTTTTTCTTTTTCTTTTTCTTTTTCTTTTTCTTTTTCTTTTCTTCTTCTTCTTCTTCTTCTTCTTCTTCTTCTTCTTCTTCTTCTTCTTCTTCTTCTTCTTCTTCTTCTTCTTCTTCTTCTTCTTCTTCTTCTTCTTCTTCTCCTTCTCCTCCTCCCCTCCTCCTCCTCCTCCTTTTCCTCCTCCTCCTCCTCCTCCT
Source organism: Diadophis punctatus similis (assembly GCA_023053685.1). NCBI lineage: Eukaryota > Metazoa > Chordata > Lepidosauria > Squamata > Dipsadidae > Diadophis > Diadophis punctatus. The sequence continues at coordinate 17,038,659 of JALIGW010000017.1, forward strand.
CCTCCTCCACATAATAATAATAATAATAATAATAATAATAATAATAATAATAATAATAATAATAATAATAACAACAACAACAACAACAACAACAACAACAACAGAGTTGGAAGGGACCTTGGAGGTCTTCTAGTCCAACCCCCTGCCTAGGCAGGAAACCCTACACTACTTCAGACAAATGGTTATCCAATATCTTCTTTAAAATATCCAGTGTCTTCTTTCTTCTTTCTTCTTTCTTCTTTTTCGCATGCAAAATAATTTTGGAGTCCCTGCAACGATCATCAACTGCCCTCCCGCCCAGTGGTGGGTTCCTACAGGTGCGGTCCACTCTATAGCACCGGTAGCGGCCTGCTGGTGACGTCACAGTGCCGGTGCAGTCGGCTGCCGGTGCCTGGGTGCCGCCATTAAACATTTTTTTGTAATTTTTTAAAAAAATTTCTTTTGCGCATGCCCAGAAGCCAAGCTTTCGGCACTGCGCATGCGCTGCCTTCCTATCCCACAGTGAGTCCTAGCAGGGGAGGATGGCTGAGGGAGCGTGTGAGACGCTGAAAGAATGGGCAGCAGGAGCTATCTCCATTCCCCTCCCTTCAGCAGTCTGAGAAGCCACGAACTCGCAGTGATGATCCCAGGCATTTTCGCACGTTCGAGGCTTCTTGAGCTGCTGAGGGAACGGGCAGCAGGAGCCTAGGATCATCAAATGGGGAGAAGCATTCAGGCCAGATGGAGCATCCTAGAAGAACCTGCCGTGGTCTTGCTGCTCCCGCTGTGGGGGGCTGCGTTGCAGTTGGGCAATACCCCCACTTCTCCGGCCGCTGCCAAGCTCCCAAGGCCCACGCCCACCCGGTCACATGGCTGGCAAGCCACACCCACAAAATAAGCCACACCCACAGAGTGTTAGTAAAAAAATTAGGAACCCGCCCCTACTTCCGCCTCTCTAAGTGAAGGCTTGCTCAAAACTCCCTAGGCGAGACTCACCTCAGCAATTCAACTTGAAGAGGGTTCCAAACTGGATCTCCAGAGTCAATGGCCTTCCCATTGGGACATCAGTTAAAAAGGTTAAATTCGATGCCTTTGCCCATTTCACAAATTGGCAATTTTTTTTTTTTGGTCCTTCCCCGAATCAGTTCAGAAATCTAAAGTTCAGCGATTCCGTTCCAACATCGGAATCAAACTGGATTGATTTTCCAAATGGAAATGAAGATTCAGAATGGAGTTTTGCATGAATTTCCCACAGACCAAGAAGCCATAAAACCGATTTACTCCTAGGGCAGTTTTGCACACCCAAGTATAACTCTCTGTTATTCAGTGAGAGCTTTCTATCTGAATGCAGGCAGCGGAATTAAAGAATCATTTGTGGCCAAAAAAAAATTCATGACTTTTCTTTTCAAACGTTGTGCACTCCACAGGAAGGCAATAAAAAGCGTGTTAAAAAAATATTACATTGTTTGCTTTTTTTTCAGAAAGTCACCTAGTTTTATGAACATTGCTGATCTCTAGGATAAACTGATCAAAACAATATTTTTGTTTTTTTAAAAATCTGTTTAATCATATCTGAGTCTCAGAGACTTCCGAGACAAGCACCTGCAGTTTCTTGGCAAGGTTTTTCAGAAGTGGTTTGCCATTGCTTCCTTTCCGGGGCTGAGAGGAAGTGGCTGGCACAAGGTCACCCAGCTGGCTTTGTGTCCGAAGGGAGACTTTCTAGCCTATGACTTAACCATTACACCAAACTGGCTGTCCAAACAATTTTTAAAAAAACCCACAGTAATATGAATGAATCTACACATTCTGAAAACATTTAAGGCTCACTGTCTAATAAAAACTGGTTAGAATGACAGAATAACAGAGTTGGAAGGGACCTTGTAGGTCATCTACTTCAACTTTCCACCCAAGCAGGAGATCCTACACCATTTCTGACAGATGGCAGTCCAGTCTCTTCTTGAAAGCTGTTGTAAGTCAAAGACTACCTCTCTTGCATTTATTAATAGCAGCAACTTCTGCTACTATTGATACTACAAGTAGTATCATCTTAACTGCTTAACAACACACAGCCACAGACACACACAACACAAAATGCCTATGCTGGCCAAGAACAACGTTTAAGATCCCACTCAGAGGTAGGCTGTCTTTACTCAAAATAAGTCCACTAGATGGCATTGTAATTAATGTGATAGCAGCAGAAAGGATCCTAAGCAAATTAAATTCTAGATGGGTAAATTTTGGAAAATTCCTCACCAAAGTGGTAAAAACTCATCTTGAAAACAATCAAAAATAGTTTTTTTTCTATTTTCAAGATAGAAAATAGTATATATTTCAATAAGTAGAAATATTTCTATAAGTAGGAGCACAATTGGGATGTCCAAAAATATAATTCAGTTCAATGTTTTGGATATTTTACAGAAGAAACTACCCTGTTTCCTCCCAAATAAGACATCCCCTGATAATAAGCCCAATCGGGCTTTCGAGTGCATGGCAAGAAGGCCAAGCACTTATTTCAGGGTTCAAAAAAATATAAGACAGGGTCTTATTTTCGGGGAAACACGGTATATATAATCATATTCAACATAGGAGAGAAAAAAGCATTAAGAAAAAAAGAAAAACCCCGCCAGTGGTGGGATTCAATTTTTTTACTACCTGTTTTGTGGGTGTGGCTTTGTGGGCATGGCTTGGTGGGTGTGGCTTGATGGGCATGGCAGGGGAAGGATATTGTAAAATCTCCATTCCCTCCCCCACTCTAGGGGAAGTTAACTGCAAAATCGCGATTTCCTCCCAATCAGCTGGGACTCGGGAGGCAGAGAATAGATGGGGCCAGTCAGAAATGGTATTTACTGGTTCTCCAAACTACTCAAAATTTCTGCTACCGGTTCTCCAGAACTGGTCAGAACCTGCTGAATCCCACCTCTGAACCTCCCATTACATTACATTTGCATCAAGGTGGAACTGATTTAATTTTAATTTAATTTTCAGATAAGTGGTTGGTCCCAGTTCTGTGTTATTTATATAAGAGCTGCCACATTTCCTGATTTTTCACACTCTCATTTTTAGTTTTCTTACTTAGGGCTACTTGTTTGGACTCTTATTTAAAAACTAAAAAATATTGGGGTGCTTGAGATACACTGTCTTACTTTTTATTTATTTATTTATTTATTATTGGTTCTTCTATGCCGCTCTACTCCCGAGGGACTCAGGGCGGCGTACAGCATTGTATAAGAACACTAAATAATAAACAACAGTTAAAAACAAGGTTAAAACATTTAAAAAGTTAAAAAAAATATTTACCGTCAAACATACCCGGGGGAGAGCTCAGGTGGAACTAGTCTCCCCCCCTGCCTGCAGGAAGAGCCATGTCTTAACGGCTTTTCGGAAGGCCAGCAGGGTGGGGATGGTTCGGGTCTCTGGGGGAAGCTGGTTCCAGAGCACGGGGCCGGCCACAGAGAAGGCCCTCCCCCTAGGGCCTGCCAGCCAGCATTGTTTGGCTGACGGGACTAGGAGGAGGCCCACTCTGTGGGCCCTAACCGGTCGAAGGGAAGTATGAGGCAGAATGCGGTCCCGAAGGTAACCTGGTCCTAAGCCATGAAGGGCTTTAAAGATGATGATCAACACCTTGAATTGTACCCGGAGACCGATGGGCAACCAATGCAGCTGGCGGAGTATAGGTGTAACGTGGGTGTACCTTGGCACACCCACCACAGCACGCGCAGCCGCATTTTGCACCAACTGAAGTCTCCGAATACTCTTCAAGGGTAGCCCCATATAGAGCGCATTGCAGTAATCCAATCGGGAGGTGACAAGGGCATGAGTGACCGTGAGTAGAGCCTCCTTCTCCAAGTATGGCCGCAATTGGTGCACCAGGCAAACCTGTGCAAAAGCCCCCCTAGCCACAGCAGTAAGGTGTTGATCTAATTTTAGCTGTGGATCTAGGAGGACCCCCAAATTGCGGACCTGTTCCGAGGGAGTCAATTTCCCTCCCTCGAGAACCAAGGACAGTTGTCAAAGTCCTTGGGAGGCAATATCGAAAGCCACTCAGTCTTGTCGGGATTGAGTCTGAGTCTGTTCCTCCCCATCCAGGTCCTAACGTCGTCCAGGCACCGGTACATTACATCAACTTTTGCAAAGAATGAACCTATAAATCACTAGTAGGATTGCACTCTTCATTTCAAAGGCCATTAAGAAGAGGACAGGAGTTCTAGATCAAATTGGGGATGATTTATTATGATAAATCAGCATAATAAATTGATGATTTATTATGAACATGTCCTATTGTTTTCTTTGTATTTTTGAATCAGTTTTACATATTTGATATGTTCAATTGATTTAATCAATAAAGTTTCTATCTGTCAATCTATCTATCTTGTCTTCCGGAATGATACGAATCACATCAGTGGTAAGCATGGGTTTTTTAGAGCAATTGCATTCAATCTGAGAAACATTTGCATTTTTTTAATTGATTAAATTTTTTTGCTGCCCATCTTGCCGCAATGAACAGGAAGCTACTGTAAGGACTGCATTTGGAGAATGCACTTTTGTTTATACTGCTTTATAAAGCCTTGGTAAGACCACACCTGGAATACTGCATCCAGTTTTGGTCACCACATTACAAAAAAGATTTTGAGACTTTTTCCAAAGTGCAGAGAAGAGCAACTAAGATGATTAAAGATAGAAAGCCCATACAGAGAGTAGTGAGGATAGCCGAGAAGATTATAGGAAGCTTGCTTCCGGTATTCAGGATACTGCTTATAAGCAGTATCAGATTCTGTAACAGCTTTGTTCCTTATGTCATCTGTCTGGTAAACTCACAAAATTCATTTTTCTCACCTGATTACAGATTAACAGAGTTAGAAGGGACCTTGTAGGTCATCTAATCCAACCCCCTGCCCAAGCAGGAGACCCTACACCATTTCTGACAAATGGCAGTCCAGTCTCTTCTTGAAAGTCTCAAGTGATGAAGCTCCCACAACTTCCGAAGGCAACTTCTGTTCCGTTGGTTGATTGTTCTCACTGTCAGGTACATGTAGATATCCGAACTAGACTGTGTTGTTTCTCTGTATCATATAACATATGTGGGTATATACATAATTTTGCATTTATTTACTTATTTAACTTGTCATGTTTATGTAGTGTAAAATTGGAGGTAATGACCCTTTAAGAGTTGTATGCAATGAAATTCCATTTTTTATGTATGCCAATTAGTGTACCTTCAAAGTGAAAATAAAATTATTATTCTATTCTATTCTATTCTATTCTATTCTATTCTATTCTATTCTATTCTATTCTATTCTATTCTATTCTATTCCATTCCATTCCATTCCATTATATTCTATTTTCTATTCTATTTTCTATTCTATTCTATTATTCTATTCTTTATTCTTTATTCTATTTTCTATTTTCTATTTTCTATTTTCTATTTTCTACTTTCTTTTCTTTTCTTTTCTTTTCTATTCTATTTCTATTTCTATTTCTATTCTATTCTTCTATTTTCTATTCTATTCTATTCTATTATTCTAGTTTCTATTTTCTATTTTCTATTTTCTATTATTTTCTATTTTCTATTTTCTATTCTATTCTATTCTATTCTATTCTATTCTATTCTATTCTATTCTATTCTATTCTATTCTATTCTATTCTATTCTATTCTATTCTATTTTCTATTCTATTCTATTATTCTATTCTTTATTCTATTTATTCTATTTTCAATTTTCTACTTTCTTTTCTTTTCTTTTCTATTCTATTTCTATTTCTATTCTATTCTTCTATTTTCTATTCTATTCTATTATTCTATTTTCTATTATTTTCTATTATTTTCTATTTTCTATTTTCTATTTTCTATTTTCTATTCTATTCTATTCTATTCTATTCTATTCTATTCTATTCTATTCTATTCTATTCTATTCTATTCTATTCTATTCTATTCTATTCTATTATTCTATTGAAGTATATTATTCCCATATCTTTTTCACTTATGTAGCAGATTCATTCTACGAATGGCAGGGATGGATGAGATGACAGCTGGAATGGAAATGACAGCTTGAAGCACGAACAGCTTGAGATGTGGAGGTATCACGACTGAATTTAAACTTAGAAGAGCATCTTGTGAGTCCCAAAGATGCTTTTCCAAGGGCAACTGGGCTTTGTTGGTTTTGTTTTTTGTTTTTTCTTTGAAAGCATTCCGGTTCTCATCCAAGAAGCTTCTTCTTCTGGATGATTGAGAAGCTCCATAGATAGTATCTTGTGGAGGTCAACATGGAAAACTCACATGAAGAAGACAATATTAATTCAGCAAGTGTGAACCAGGGGGGGGTTGCTAATTTTTTACAACCACTCTGTGGGCGTGGCTTATTTTGTGGGTGTGGCTTGCCAGCCATGTGACCAGGTGGGCATGGCTTGCCAGCCATGTGACTGGGTGGGCGTGGCTTGCCGGTCATATATTAGTTATTTCAGAGAGATGTTACTACTATTTTTGCTATTTTATACCTTACATGAAAAGCTTTGCATACAAAGTGTGTGTTACACCATGGCAACACAGCAACCGTTATATGCAGAAAATGCTATAGTTAAAAGACAAGCAAGTCTCATACAGCATTTTTGGTTTCAGTCATGGATTCCTTAGACGAAAATATTGAGGACTGTTAAAAAGAACAGTATATTTTAACAGTCCTCAATGTTTTCGTCTAAAGAATAACAGTATAAAACTGTATAAAATTAACAGTATAAAAGGTTAAGCTTTCAGAAAACGCCCACTTTGGGAAGCTTTAGGCAAAAACGAAGGAAAAGTGTCAAATGCGAGCTTCTTATTATTTTCAAGCGAAGGGACGGGGAAATTAATTGTCAGGTTTCTGGGCATGCGCAGAAGAAAATTAAAAAAAATTTTAAAAAACATTTTTTTTAATGGCAGCGCCCAGGCACCGGCAACCGATTGCACCGGTACTGTAATGTCACTAGCGGGCCGCTACCGGTGCTATAGAGTGGACCGCACCGGTAGGAACCCACCACTGGTGTGAACTTAACAGTTGACAGAAAAGAAGCGAAGAAGCTAGATATTTTTGTTTTCTTGGGCTGAGGAACGAAGGAGGACAAGTAAAGAAGAGATAGATTCTCAAGGAGGAAGCAGTGATAAATATAGAGAAGATAATGATCAGCAAGGATGTTTCTATAACACGAAAGATCAGAAGAGTTAAACCCAGTAGCGGGTTCCTACCGGTGCGCTCTCGGCAGTTCTTCGCCGCCGAGCCGAAGACACTGGCGGCATTTGCGGCGCGGGGCTTCCCCCTGGGAAAGCGGGCGGGGGAAGCCCCGTGCCGCAAACGCCACCAGCGTCTTCGGCTCGGCGGCGAAGAACTGCCGAGAGCGCACCAGTAGGAACCCACTACTGGTTAAACCAATGTTGTCTCCAGTAGTAATGCACAGTTGTGAAAACTGAAAATATTGAGGGAGAGTGGGACAAGAGAGATAGATTCCTTGCCTACATATTATGGGTTAAGAGGTGGTTACAACCTCTTAACCCATCATCATGGATAACAAGAAGAATCTATCAATTGGTCTTGGATGAAATAAAAAATGATTTCCTCATGATTATCTGGGTGGAAGTCACTTGCTTTGGGTATATGATATGTGATGGTTGAGCAAAAATAATTACATAGTGCTTAGTAAGTTTGGAGGAAGGAGAAGGGGAAGGAAAAGGTGGATGAGAGAAAAGGAAGTACAGAAAGTGTTTGAAAGAGATACATGTTAGTACTATAGATCAGTGATGGCGAACCTTTTTTTCCTCAGGTGCCGAAAGTGCATGTGTGTGCATTATTGCACATGCGCGAGTGCCCACACCCATAATTCAATGCCTGGGGAGGGCGAAAACATCCTCCCCCGCCCCCCGGAGGCCCTCTGGAGGCCGGAAATGGCCCATTTCCCAACTTCTGGTGGGCCCGGTAGGCCCATTTTTCGCTGTCCCCGGGCTCCAGAGGTTTCCCTGGAGCCTTGGCAGGGCAAAAATGCCCTCCCCCGTCCCCCCGGAGGCTCTCTGGAAGCCGAAAACACCCTCCCAGAGCCTCCGTGCGAGCCAAAAATCAGCTGGCCGGTGTGCACATGTGCGCTGGAGCTGAGCTAGGCAATGGCTCATGTGCTGGCAGATATGGCTCCACGTGCCACCTATGGCACGCGTGCCATAGGTTTGCCATCACTGCTATAGATAGAATAGAGATCCATGCAGTGACCGGGAGTTAGCCCCAACAATAAGGCAGGTTCATTATAGGCATTTAGTCTGAGTATAATATACTAAAGTCAGTAGCAGTTTGTGGTAGATAAATAGATGCAAGATAATATACCTGTACAATTGCATGAAATAACAGAGGTTATAGAGAAACGAATGTTATTATTTCAGCATACACTGTATAACCAAGTTCTGTGAATGACAGTTTGGCGAATTGGACATCATGATTCTTGTTTTATTTGCTTGCTGGCAATCATATTTTGAAGCTTCCTTCCAGGAGAAAGTAATATGTTAGGCTTGAACTAAGAAAGTCAAAATATTACATTTGATTGGCATGTGGGAGCATGATACAGCCACTTTACAAAATCATAGAGTCATGGAATCAGCAATGGAAGAGGCGACTTTTCTGGGTGGAAAGTCAAATTAAATTACTCCTAATGGTAATAAGCACTACTAGAAATGCAAATTCTGGAGACCCTTGCTTGTTAGGGCAACAAGGCCCACAATTGACCTATAGAATAATTCCTCCTATTACTACTAATAAAGCAAACTATTGCAACTCATTGGGTGAGGGTTAGAGTGCAAACACAATTCAACTCCCATTGAGGTTAAATAATAAAGAAGAAATTGCTGGAAGATTTTTTTTTAAATGGAAAGACTAAAAGCAGCAACTCACTAATGGGAAGAGCGAAGAAAGAAATCTAAGCCAACATTCCCAGGTTGTAAGTTGAAATCTTCCTGGACTCAGGAAGGAATCTAAAATACAAAGATCCAGCAGGCGGGCCTTGAGTTTGACACCCCTGTTCTAGAGTCTCAACATCTCTTTTATATTGTGATGGAAATCTAGTTGTCTGAACTGTGCTTGGCTGGTCCCCAGAGATAAATTGGAGTCATGGATGCTTCCAAGCACTATAACAAGGAAATTATACCATTTCAAACAAGATTAAATTTAATTTAAACTTTAGATTAAATTTGAGATTTTTGCAATAAAACCAGAAACAAATGCAAGGGAGCACAATGCATAATGTGTTGGCATGTGGATAAATGAAAACATGTGACATATCAGTTATGATCTATCCTGCTGGTGTCTGGTTCTTGTGAGATTGAGAGGCACTGGATTCACATGCTCAAACTCTTGAAGAACTGGTATATTCTTCTGGCTTTGGCAACTTCTGCAACTCAGAAAGATTTCAGTCTTGTTTTACCTGGTCAAGCTTCTGCCTGCCTAACCTACAACTTCCAAATTGTACAATCACCTTTGAATTACTATCTTAGTCCATTATTCCTTCTCAAGTCCAGCTGCAGGTATGCTAGTTCCCAAATCAACATTTGCTGTAATGTGTAGCCAGGGGCGGGTTGCTCACTTACCTCGCTGCTGAAGCCATGCGCGTGCATCTCTATGCTTCGAGGCCTCGTGCCATTTTGCTTCTGCGCATGCGCAAAAGCAAAATCTTGCCAAAATCTTGCAAGGGGACGCGCGCGAGAGAGAGATTTTGGCGCAATTTTGCTTCCGCGCATGCGCAGAGGCAAAATCTTGCCAAAATCTCTCTCGCGCATGCATCCCCTCGTGAGATTTTGGTGTGATTTTGCTTCCACGCATGCGCAGAAGCAAAATCGCCTGAAAATCACCGAAAATCATGGGGAAAAAATGGCGACGCACCGGGTGGACCGGCAGAGAGGGCTCCGGAGCGGTTGCGAAATCCGCCACTCCCTACCAGAGCTGCGTACTGGGTAGCTCCGGCAGGAACCCACTTCTGTGTGTAGCTCTCCATAAAATCTCACGACGTTCTTCTGACTTGGTCAGATGTTCAAACAGCCAATTGGAAAATGTCCTGCATACTGCCAGTTGAATATCTTCCTGCTTTTCCCAACCACCCTTCAATAGTCCTCACAGTTAGTTTTTCATCCACAACCCAAACCTATGCACCTTCTTAGACACACAATTCTTCACACAATTTATTCTTTTAAAAGCAATTGACTCCACGGTGCCATCCATCTTTCAGATACGCCAGGTAAAGGACACCTGCTGTAAAATTGCGGAATAAGGACGCTGCAGAGCTTTCCTCCTCCTCCTCCTCCTCCTCCTCCTCCTCCTCCTCCTCCTCCTCCTCCTCCTCCTCCTCTATGTATCTTCAAACAACTTTTATTTCAGCATTTTCTCCATCCACCATGTGCCCTGTGCATTCTCAAAAATCATTCTTTCACATGAGATTCATTGTTGGAATTGGGTATGTCTAATTTAATGAAAAGAAGGACTAGGGGTGATGTGATAGCAGTGTTCCAGTATTTGAGAGGTTGCCACAAAGAGGAGGGGGGTCAACATATTTATCAAAGCACCAGAGGGCAGGACAAGAAGCAACGGAAGGAAACTAATCAAGGAGAGAAGCAACCTAGAACTAAGGAGAAATTTCCTAACAGTTAGAACAATTAAGCAGTGGAACAGGTTGCCTCCAGAAGTTGTAAATGCTCCAACACTGGAAGTTTTAAAGAATAGCAATAGCACTTAGACTTATATACCGCTTCATAGTGCTTTACAGCCCTCTCTAAGCGGTTTACAGAGTTCAGCATATTGCCCCCAACAATCTGGGTCCTCATTTTACCAACCTCAGAAGGATGGAAGGCTGAGTCAACCTTGAGCCGGTGAGATTTGAACAGCTGAACTGCTGAACTAGCAGTCAGCTGAAGTAGCCTGCAGTGCTGCACTTTAACCACTGAGCCACCTCGGCAAGAAGAGATTGGATAACCATTTGTCTGAAATGGTATAGAGTTTCCACTTTCCTGCCTAAGTAGGGGGCAGGACTAGAAGACCTCCAAGGTCCCTTCCAAATCTGTTATTCTATATATTCATGCTAAGTGAGTTGCTGCTTTGTACTGTGTTTTCTGTTAGTACTGGAATCTTGACTTCTCCATCAAAGCTAACTTCCATCCTTCGGACATCCTCAGGTTAGAAATATTACATTATGAATCCATGAATGACAGAGTAACAGAATAATGGAGTCGGAAGGGACCTTGAAGGTCTTCTAGTCCAACCCCCTACACAAGCAGGAGACCCTGTATACCATTTCTTCTTTCTTAGATATGTTGTTTTTGAGAAAATCTCAGAACATGCTATGGGTTAAAAAGGCAAGGTGATGAGCACAATGTGGGACTGAAGTCCCGCCCCTTTATATGGCTCTTGTATGATGTAAGCAAAAGGGGCGGGTTTTTAGTCATGCAGTTGCAGCTATTGTCTTTATTTATTTATTTTTTTGACCTCACCAGAAATTCTCTGTCATTAGAGAGGTGTTATTTTTTTAAGTCCCATTCAAGGTAACTCCGCATTTTCCAACTACAGCAAGCTATAATTGTTGCCCTGGCTCAAATCCTTAATTCACTGAACATTTATTTATTTATTTAGTTTTATTTATTTGTTGTCAAACATGTACAAGATAGTAGGTATTGGTATAAACATAAACATTAGCAAAGTAGGTACAGGTAAATTAGGCAATAGGACAGTAGGACAGGGACGGTAGGCACAATGGTGCGCTTATGCACGCCCCTTCAGTGGTGGGTTCCTACCGGTGCGGTCCGGTGCGTAGCTCCGGTATGGAGCGGCCGATTGCGCAATTTGCGCGCGACCGCTCCAGTGCCGTCTTTGCCGGTCCGTCGCGCACATAGCCATCTTTTTAAAAGAATTTTTGGGCTTTTTTTGCTTCTGTGCATGCACGGAAGCAAAATCTCGCTGAAATCTCATGAGGGGACGCGCGTGCGCACGAGATTTTGGCGAGATTTTGCTTCCACGCTTGTGCAGAAGCAAAATCTCGCCGAAATCGCACGCACACGTCCCCACACAAGATTTTGGCGAGATTTTGCTTCCGCGTAAGCGCAGAAGCAAAATCGCACGAGGGCGCACGCACACGAAACGTGGAGATGCGCGCGCAGCACACCGGTATCGGTAAGTGAGCAACCCGCCCCTGCGCCTCTTGTATCGCTTGTAATGAAATGAAAACATGTATCGCTTCCAAATAACTGAAAACAATGCAATGTCTATCCTGAGTTAAATTAGCATCCTGGGAATGTTTGCCTCAGTTCTTTCTTTGCAAACAATGATTAAGAATGAGATAACCTGTTGTCTGGTCTTGTAGTTTTAAGGAATGAGCAGTACCTCTCCTTTTGTCCACTTCTACCATAAGCGTAAATGCATCATTTTAAATATTCCTCCTTCCACTTAATAGCCCCCAACTCAAAATACTCTGGGGGGAAATCTGGAGGGATTTTATTTTAAACCCACCATTTCCTGGGTTGTGTCCTTGAAGGTCAAGGGATGGATGTGTGTTCTGATCTAATCCAGTCTATGAATCAGTTCAGCAATCAATGCAGACTACTTTATCAGGAACCCAATAATCAAAGATAAAGTAATCATAAAGTAAACCCAGAGCATAAACAGAATAGGCATCTTCAAGGACTTGCACTAACAGATGCTCTGAGATGATTATATCCAAATATATACTCAGTTGTCCTAAGAGGAAGTCAGAGGAAGCAGACAAAATAAACTTCTCTTGACATGTTTTATTTTTTTAAATGAAAGAGAAAAGAAAAATATTTTTGGGTGTGGGTGGGTGTGCTCTCAGCACGCTGTTTCCCCCCCCCCTAACCAGAAATACGATCGTGGCAGATAAGCTAGACTAAAAAGAAAACACACACACACACACACACACACACACACACACACACACACACCTCCAAGAAATCAAATAAATAAGTAAAGGCCAAATCAAGGGAGCAGGAAAGTGAGTGTGTGCAGGAGTCTGCTGGTGGAAACGTTATTGCAAGTATCAGAGAAAGGGCTAATTGTCAAGGTTATATCTCTCCAGTTGATTGATGTAAAGCTGGGTTTTTCTGTCAGCCTGTCACAAGACAGGAATGTTTAATGTTCTCATTATTGGTTACGCTGTTGTGTATATTTCTCTGTCAGCACCATGGACCCATCTGAACTGCCAAGGCAGTTCAAAGCTCTACAGGTCATTTATCATCTTCCTGACGTGGCAAATGTTCAGCCTCAGTTGAAGTGCCAGAAATTCGTTATGACTTGAGAGCCAGGCTGACAGGCCGGCCTGCTGCACTAAAAGGGGTTCTCTTTGTCACACGGTGAAAACATCCATGTTCCTCTAATGGCCTACAACTGTCAGAGGGGACGGTCACCTGACCACGGTGTGGTCTCACTCATTTGTAGCCCGGCAACTTGTTTCCGTGATATTTTTCCCCCCTCAGCTCCATTCTGGGGTCGCATCTAAGCAACTCGACCATTTGGTATCCTCTGCTGAGGATGTGGGCAGGAGGGGACAGCAAGGGGCAAGGATTTTAGCTGGAAATGGAGGGGCGCCGGCTTCTCGAAATGGCCGCGCAGGGATGTACGGGGCTCTTAAAAGTTGCAATGAAAACGGAGATTGGGAAGAAAGGAAATAACTTGCAAACACCAATGAGAGAAGGAAAGGGGTGGGGGGAGTGGGGGGAGGAGGATGGAAGTGTTGAATATCAGGGCTTTTTGTTTCCTTTCCCAGGCCATGACATGATTAATCGTTTTCTTCTGATCTAATTTTGGAACATGAAAAACAGCACATTTGTCTTGAAGAAAAATGATGTGCTGTACTGCGCAGATGGAAATTTCGAGCAATGAAAAAGATTAAAGTGAAATTCCACTCCTTAGACTAATCATGAGTTTTAGATTATTCTGTCATTCTAACCAGATGGTAGGCTTGATTCTGCAGGGGGCTCCCCCCCTCTTATATTAATGAATTCTAGACTGTTATATTTGACTTAGGTAAGTGAAATGTCTATCAGCTCTAATGGACTGCCAACCAGCATAACACATGTTGTACCACTGAGGGTCTCCGCTTCATTCCTCATGTTTTATACTAATGTAGAACATTTTTGTTTCCCACTGTTTTCCATCATTGTCACTGTTTGCTAAATATTTTCACATTGTGGGGGAAAGAAGAGAGGGTTTAGAAGGAAGAAGAAGAAAAAAAGTGGTGTCCAGAGCTTAATTTCTCCACATCGGGTTGCGAAGGCTATAATTCTGCAAGTAAAAGAGTCACCCACAGCCATGAAGACAAGAACTCAATAGTAACTTGATTAAGTTCCCAGTCAACAAGACTACACTGGGCTGTACGTTAGCAAACCTAATTATAGGCAACACGGTGATAAATTGTGTGAGACACACACAGCACGTCTCCGAGGTCATGTCTTGGAAAACTAGTTTCTTTCCCAGAGGGAAGAAGGAGAAGGTGCTACTGTCAAAACGAAGCCCCTTCCTTTTGGAGTCCCCTGATAAGTATTGACAAATGCCTGTCTTCTGGATGCATCTGGAAAGATCAATGGAAGAATCGAGATTACGAAAGAGCAGAAATGTGGATGATCAAAAGGAAGGCTGGGTGGGTTTGTTTGCCGTTTTACCCTTCCGGATCCTTTCTCTCCCCTTCCTTCCCCAACGTTTCCAATCCATTTGCAAAGTGGTAGAGAGAGGTTGCCTCGCTTGGTCCAGGTTTTTGAAAAATTGCAGACGAAATGGCAAAACGCAAATGATTGGTTTTCGTTTGCAAAGTACCCTGAAATTCCCGGGCTGGGAGTTGCATGCAAGCTGCTAAACAGAAAAGGGAAAAATGGAGGGGGCCATGATTTTTTTTTTAAAGCTGTCTTATTTTACTCGGTTTGGCATTTTTAAAGCTCAGGGATGATGTGACGTGTTATTCAGCTCTTAGAAGGGGAGCAGGAAGTTGCCAGAAATTTTCTTCTGTAGATGTATTCTCCAAAGCACCGGAGGGCAGGACAAGAAACAATGGATGAAAACTAATCAAAGAGAGAAGCAACCTGGAATTAAGGAGAAACTTCCTAACAGAGAGGACAATTAACCAGTGGAAGGGTTTGCCTTCAGAAGTTGTGGGTGCTTCATCACTGGAGGCTTTTAGGAAGAGACTGGACAGCCACTTGTCCAAAATGGTATAGGCCAGGGTTTCCTGCTTGAGCAGGATGTTGGACTAGAAGACCTCCAAGGTCCCTTCCAGCTCTATTCTGATTGATTGATTGATAGACTGGGCTCAAAAGAAATATTGATTTTGTTCGTTTCTTTTGGGAGGTGGGAGCAATGCTCCACCTCTGACTTGAATAATTGAAGAGATAAATATTTAATGCTAGTTGGGTTAAGGGCAGAAATGAACAGCGGGGAAAACCAGGGAGATATTCAAATTCCTTGGTTGCAAAGATCTGCAAGAGAAAAGACAATTTGTAGTATTATATCATATAAGGAAGTGACCACAAAGATACACTCATTTTCATGTGTCTTTGTGTTGTATTTATATTTCCGCTTTTCCTCTGGGAGACCACGGCAATATCCACAGCATTCCCTCCTTTAATTTTTCAAAATAATCACCTGTTATTAATTGTGTATTTGGATGTAAAAAAAAAACATATGTTTATCTGAATGGGTAAAAAAACAAGGCAGTGCCATTCTGTATTACATATCTCCAAGCCAATTGATTATCTTTTATTGCATTTTAATAAGGCTTTTTTAATTCTTCCAGAATGAAATCTTTTACCATACCATACTAAAAAAAATTCATATCATAATAAAAAGGACCAATTAGAGAACACCCACAGAACCATCAACAACATTTTTAAAGGAATCCAGTTTACTAGAGAAGAAGAAAACAACAACAACCACAATGACAAACTAGAAACACAACCTCTGCAGAAAAACCACCCATACTAACCAAGGCAACAACCCAACCTCCCATAAGAGAAGCTGTGTAAGCAGTGGTGGGTTCCTACCAGTGCGGTCGACTGTACCGCACCTGTAGCGGCCAGCAGATGGCGCTATTTGTGCATGACAGCTCCGGTGTCGTCTTCACCGGTCTGTCGTGTGGTGCCATCTTTTTTGGGGGAATTTTGGGGCTGATTTTGCTTCCTGCGCATGCGTGGAAGCAAAATCTCACGAGGGGACGCGCATGTGCATGAGATTTTGGTGGTTTTTTGCTTCCGTGCATGCGCGGAAACAAAACAAACACCAAAATCGTGTGTGCGCACATGTCCCCTCGTGAGATTTTGCTTCCGCACATGTGCAGGAAGCAAAATTGCACGAGGGGGTGCGCACCGAAACATGGCAATGTGCATGCAGTGCACCAGTAGCGCGAAGAACAAGCAACCCACCCCTGTGTGTAAGGACTTTATTTAGACGAACCCAAACACACTGCAACAACCTGGAACAGGAGAAAAAGGAAATGGAGCATCTACACAACACATTCCAACAAAATGGATGTTCATGCAACTTTATCAAAAAGCCCTGACCACTCAACCCAATACAGCACAACTAACACAAACCCTAAAAAGAATTATACTGCCATACATCAAGAATATCTCAGAAGCCACCAAAAGAGTGCTACAACCGCATGGAATCAGCGCAGCACACAGGCCAACTAAATCCCTTCAAAACAACCTAAGCAGACCAAAAGACTCAACAACCTCAGAAGAAAAAAACAGGAGTCATCTACAACATACAATGCAAGAACTGCAACAGCCACTATGTAGGACAAACAGGCAGAAGGCTGGCAGAAGGCATCCATGAACACCAACTGGCAGTGGGAAGACAGGATGAAAATTCTTTAATTTCACAACATATAGACAGATTTAACCATAGTTTCAATTGGGAAAATGTGACCATCCCGGACCAAGCCAAGTCCAAAATGATTGCCAAGAGCCCAAATTTTGATCATGTGACCGTGGAATGCTGCAACCATCATAATTATGAACCAGATCATAAGTCACTCTTTTCTGTGCCGTTGTAACTTTGAGCAGCCACTAAGCGGACTGTTGTAAGTCGAGGACTACCTGTACAGTATACCGTATGTCAGTGATGGCGAACCACACCCATGCCCTCCCCCCACACATGTGCACAACCCTCCCACACATGTGCACAACCCCCCCCGCATGCACACTATCCCCCGCTGCCCCCGTGCATGCGCACAGGCCTCACAACGGACTCCTGAAGCCTGGGGATGGCGAAAAACGGCCAAATGGGCCAACCGGAAGTTCATTTTCGAACTTCCAGTTGGCCTGTTGGGCCGTTTTTTGACGTCCCCAGGCTTCAGGAGGCTTCCCTGAAGCCCGAGGAGAGCGAAAACGGCTGAAAAGAAGGCCAAAAATCAGCTGACCAGCACGCGCATGCGTGCTGGAGCTGACATAGGGCAACGCCTTGCGTGCCCTTCGATATGGCTCCATGTGCCACCTGTGGCACGCATGCCATAGGTTTGCCATCACGGCTGTATGTTATTAATGCCAGTTTAAAAAAAAAATCCTTCTGTTTATGAATCAATTCTTTCCTTGCAAGAATAGTTTTCTGATATAAATAATACCTTACAGATCATAGAGTAGATACAAACTTTCAAATGATAAACTATATTTATTAAAAAGAGCCGAGGTGGCGCAGTGGTTAGAGTGCAGTACTGCAGGCCACTTTAGCTGACTGTGATCCACAGGTCAGCGGTTCAAATCTCACCGGCTCAAGGTTGACTCAGCCTTCCATCCTTCCGAGGTAGGTAAAATGAGGACCCAGATTGTTGGGGGCAATATAAATATACATTGCTTACTGGTGTAAACCGCTTAGAGAGTGCTTGCACTGTGAGGCGGTATATAAATGTCACTAATAAATAATAAATAAATATATTTCCCGCCCCGCCCCCCAATTATTTCCACTTTTTAACCTCAAATGGAAGAAATGAAGCCGTTCCTGGTAGGAATGCAGAGAGAAAGGAAGAGCAAAAAAAAGATAGCAAAATTGGGTTCCGCCTTTTTCTGGCCCTTTTCAATCTCTCTTCAAGATTTGGTTGGCTTTCAGCAATCAAGAAAACAGACGTTGTGCTTGTAAATTATCCATTATGTGAACATTTTGCTCTTCACACATTTGCTCTCCTTCAACTGGTTTCTCCATCATGAAGCTATTACTCTCAGCCACAAATTTCCCTGCCCCAAATTTGGAAGTTTGTCAGCATCTGCTGCATTCTGGTTTTTTCCCACTTCAAGTCACCCCTTCAAGTGCTACAGGAAGAGATGCTGGCTAATAGGATTTCCTTATGCAGCTTTGCATGTTCATAGCTTAAGAAAAGAAGCGAGACAGGGTACAAGACACTGTAAGCAGTCATCATCTGTTGCAGCAGCTGGCAACATCTGGCCAATCTAGAAAAACAAAACACTAAACTTGGCTTGCTCAGATTAGTGCTCAAAGGAGACACCACCAGGAGATATCAATGCTGTACTTTAGACAGAGAAATTGAGGGAAACGCCAACAATCACAACACCATCCTGAAGAAGGCAATAGTGAACCTCTTCCAGAAAAACTGCATTGGTATCTCCAGATAATTGTATTTATTTATATAATAGTATTAAAAGGCAACCTCAAACCCTTGAAGTTCTGAGTGATATACAGTCTTTCAAACTATAGTACAATAAAAGGAAGAATAGATACAAGGGTGAGTCAAAACGTAATGCCATTTCTTTATTTCAGGTGAAGTTTTTGATAAAAATACCTGAAATTTTTCCCAGTTATAAATGATTATATTATTTACGTTCTGAAATATTTTGTTTCTTACTTTTCAGGTTTTTAGACTCGCAAGGAAAATTCAAAATGGCTGCCCCCTTAGAGTTGCGTCAAAAACAAAGAGCAGTGATTGAATTCCTTGTTGCTGAGGGGGAAACCCCTGTGAACATTCACAGACGATTACAAAATGTGTTGGAGGACAATACTTTAGATTATAGCAATGTATGCAGGTGGGTCCGTCGTCTGAATGATGAAAAGGTGGGAAGAAGTGAAGAAGTGGCTCAAAGAACAGTCAACAAAATTTTACGAGGCAGGGATACATGCTCTCATTCGAAGGTGGAACATTGCTATTGAGAGAAACGGTGACTATGTTGAGAAGTAGGGATGTGATCCACAGAGGACCAGCTTCATTTTGATGTATGCTACATGTTCCTGTGTTGGTAACCTGTTCTAAAGAAAATGGCATTACTTTTTGACTCACCCTCGTAGATTGATGGGAGAGAGGGAGGGAGGGAGGGAGGGAGGGAGGGAGGGAGAGAGAGAGAGAGAGAGAGAGAGAGAGAGAGAGAGAGAGAGAGAGACAGAGACAGAGACAGAGACAGAGACAGAGACACAGAGATACAGAGATGATAGATAGATGATAAATAGAGATAGAGATATCAATATATCAATATCGATATAGATATATCAATTTATCGATATATATATAGATGCAGATGTATGTGTATAAACAAAACAAACAAAATGTTAAAAAGTTATGATATTTATGTAGTTACAGTACTTACCAAGCACATCTAAATTCTATTAAAGTAACCAAAATATCTTTTCAATCCCCAAAGCGTGTCACAACTTTGGAGCACCCCTGATGTTTGGAAATTGAAAGTTGAAAAATGTGACACTTCCTATAACAAAGTTGTAAAAGGGGAGTGTATTTATCACTTTCTTTTTGTCTTTCAGCACCCAGCCAGGGTGGATCCTACATGTTTAATGTTAAATTTAAATGATCACTTTTTCTTCCTTCATGTACACTATTTATTTTTCTTTTTTGTTGTTGTTAGGGACTTAGGGTTGAAGGTTGCTCACATTTGCGAACCAGCAGGGAAGGTTAGTGTATATCACCTCTGATCTTACGACAGGATGCAAGCAAAGCACAGAAGCTGGCAGACCTGACAGTTAGGATATAAACAAATAAACAAGTAAACAAAATTTTAACAAAACAATGTAGGGTTAGTTATTGTAATGGAGACAGAAGAATGCCAGTTCAAGAGAGCAGACCTATTTTTCAGAAAGACACAGAGATTTTTCAAGGTTAGGTATGACTTGGATTTCAAGGGACTTGGCTACTAAAATTTCCGAGGTAGAAATTTTACTGAATACCATTGCAGACCATATTCCTGTGAGTCCAGTTTATAAAAGAAAATCTAGTTCTTTCAGGTGGAGAAGAAATGAAGCTGACAAAAAGATGAAATTGTGGAGGATTGCAAAAAAGAAATTAAAATATATATTTAAAATAATTTACCGTATTTTTCGGAGTATAAGACGCACCGGAGTATAAGATGCACCTTAGTTTTGGGGGAGGAAAATAGGGGGGGGGGGGAATCTGCCTACCAGGTATTCATCTGGCTAGCGTCCTTAGTCTGGTCAGCTTCAGCACATTATTTTATCCCCTGGTTAGGACTTAAAAAAACCTTCTTCTGAGAGGGTAACAATGAAAGAGCCTGCAAGCCAGTAAGAGCTGGGAAGATCATTAGCACTTGGTTAGGGCTAGAAAAAAATGTATTCGGAGCAAGTAGAGCAATGAAAAAAAACCCTGCAAAGACTTAGGGCTGGAAAAACATTCTTTGGAGAGAGTAACAATGAAAAAGCCTGCAAGGTAAGAGCTGGGAAGATCTGTTAGCACCTAGTTAGGGCTGGAAAAAAAAAAGCTACATTCGAAGTATAAGACGCACCCAACTTTTCAGCCATTTTTAGGGAGGAAAAAGGTGCGTCTTATACTCCGAAAAATACGGTAAATAAAGCTATTGATATGAGAATAGTTTGGCATGCAAGTAAAGCATTTATCGGGGTTATCTGATACAACAATGTGATCTTGAGAAAAAATGGCAAGGGAAAACTGAAAACATTTTGGATGTGGTAAAAAGAAAAGAAGAATTAAGGAATTTTCCAGGGAGTACAAGTATCTCTCAACAAATTAAGATTTTACAGCAACAGTTATTTATGTTAATAACAAGAGAAATGGAAATTTGAATTTGTGAATAAACCAGGGAAATAACTGTCTTATAAATTCAGAAAAGATAAAGAAAAGCAAATGATATTGAAATTGCAACAGGGAGATACTGTATTAACTGAAAATATGGCCAAACAAAAAACATTTTATCAATATTATTCTAATTTGTGTAAAGGACATGATATTATGTTGGCAAATAGATGAGTATCTTAGAAAACAAAATCTACTGAGTATTACAGAAAAACAAAACAACTTATGATGGGACGTATAAGGGAAGTTTCGGAAGGAATTAAAAAGAGTGAATCAGGAAAGATGTGTGGGCCAGCTGTGTTATCACATTTGTATTATAAGTGTTTTGAGGAAGAATTTTTTACAACTTTTACAAAACACTATGATTTTTATTCTACAGCGAGGAAAAATGCTAGAGACTTGGAAAGAGGCTAATATAACATTAATACCTAAATAGGGATAAGTTTGGACTTTTGCAGGAAATTACAGACCAATAGAGTTACATCTACAAGTTGCTTACAAGGACTTTAGCTGAAGATTGATCATAATTTTGCAAGAATCTATTCATTAGGATCAATGTGAGTTGTTACCTAAAAAAACAACTGAAATATTGAAAGAAATGTTCATCATTAGTATATAGTTCTGATTCAAATTCAGTCTTACATTGTTCAAAACCATAAAATCTTTTATCCACCTGAAATCTTCTTGATAATTGTAGATAGGAAAACCTAGAATTTTCTCAAGGGGGATTCTAAAATAAAATCAAGTGAAGATTTGACAATAGAAGGATATGCTTGTCACTGGCTTTCTTATAAATTGATGTGTCATTGGTATTTGTCACCAGGTAAATTGTCTAGAGCGTATAAAGGTACTTTGAAAATGTGAACAATACGAAAGGAAATTTTATCGTGTTTAGTAGATGTGTAGAAAGCTTTAGAAATGTTGGATAGAAATACACACATCAATTCAGAAGATTTTAGAGACTAAAGTATATTTGAAATCAAAGATTCCAATAGCAGCTTTTCTAACTAGAATAGAATAACTGGCTGACAAACCATACTCAACGAATAGTCCTTAATGGGTCTACGTCTACATGGAGGGAAGCAAGCAGTGGGGTACCACAATGTTCCGTCTTAGGCCCAGTACTCTTCAATATTTTCATAAACTACTTAGATGATGGAATGGAAGGGGAACTTACCAAATTTGCAGATAATACTAAGCTGGCAGAAATAGCTAACACCCTAGAAGATAGGCTCAAGATCCAGATGGATCTATTATTATTATTATTTCTTTTGATCATTAAACATGAAACTCAGTCAACTAAACATTTTAAGATGTGCCATAAATACCATTGACTGGTGCTAATGGTTGATACTGGATGCGGCCAGCATCCTAGTTATCAACCAAGTATCTTCTTAAACTATGTGATGTTCCGAGTAGTGCAGTTTTTTGCAGTTCTGCTGGAACTGCAATATTATTATTATTATTATTATTATTATTATTATTATTATTATTATTATTATTATTATTATTATTATTATTATTATTATTATTATTATTATTATTATTGTTATTGTTATTGTTGTTGTTGTTGTTGTTATATACATCAATATCATTATATGAACAGTGAGGCATCTGGGTATCATTCATTTAAATACAAATAATAATAATTGTTACATTAATCATACTTATGGATCTTGACAGACTTGAACACTGGGCCCTATCTAACAAAATGATATTCAATGTAGAGAAAAGTAAAGTCTTACACTTAGGCAAGAAAAACCAAAAGAACACATATAGACTGGGTGAAACCAGGCTTAATAGCAGTAACTGTGAGAGAGATCTCAGAGTCTTATGGACAACCAGTTAAATATGAGCCAGCAGTGTGCAGTGGCAGCCAATGCAATCCTAAACTGCATTAACAGAGGGACACAATCAAGATCAAGTGAGGTACTAATACCACTCTATAAAGCCTTAGTAAGACCACACCTAGAATACTGCATGCAGTTTTGGTTACCACACTATAAAAAAGATGTTGAGACTCTAGAAAAGGTGTATAGAAGAGCAATCAAGATGATTAGGGGACTGGAGACTAAAACATACGATGCACTGTTGCAGGAACTGGGCATGGCTAGTCTAGTAAAGAGAAGGATCAGGGGAGACATGATAGCAGTGTTCCAATATTTGAGGGGCTACCACAGAGAGGAGGGGTCAAGCTATTTTCCAAGGCATCTGAAGGCAGACAAGGAATAATGGATGGAAACTGATCAAGGAGAGATTCAACCTAGAAATAAGCAGAATTTTTCTGGCAGTGAGAACAATCAACCAATGGAACAGAAGTTGCCTACAAGGTCTCTTCCAACTCTGTTAACCTGTAGCAATCTGTAATAGAATGGAGTGGAGTGGAGTGGAGTGGAGTGGAGTGGAGTGGAGTGGAATGGAATAGAATAGAATAGAATAGAATAGAATAGAATAGAATAGAATAGAATAGAATAGAATAGAATAGAATAGAATAGAATAGAATAACAGAGTGGAATGGAATGGAATGGAATGGAATGGAATGGAATGGAATAGAATAGAATAGAATAGAATAGAATAGAATAGAATAGAATAGAATAGAATAGAATAGAATAAAAAATAGAAAATAGAAAATAGAAAATAGAAAAAGAGTTGGAAGGGACTTTGTAGGTCATCTAGTCTAACCGCTCGCCCAAGCAGGAGACTCTACACCTACACCATTTCTGACAGATGGCAATACAGTCTCTTCTTGAAATCTTCCAGTGATGAAGCTCCCACAACTTCTGAAGGCAAGCTACATTAATTTTTCGTTAATTTTTAATGAAATTAACAAATTTCATTAAAAGGCACATGAGGTTGTTAGCTGCTAATTGGAAAAGGTACTACCAGAAAGATGTTGATGTTCTACAATTTTAAGGGGCAAAAAACTCCTCTCTTCTAACCAAATATTAGCTCTTCTCCTTGCTGCCCTCTTATTTGGATTTTAAGAATCCATATTGAGCTTTAATGTATTTAAAAGTGCACCATATCTGCATGCAAGCTAATAACAGACAGGGACTGTGGGTATGGCTGGGTGCTAAATTTGGATCACAAAGTTATCAAGTAGAGCAATTTAAGAAGATTGGCCTTTACCGGCATCCAAGGAGCATTTTAGCTTGAGAGAATTTTGGCTGGAAAAGTCAATCTGACTTAGCACCTTTTCAAGCTGGCAAGATGATCAGGGGTTTACAATAGCAGGATGGCTGTAACGTCTTAGCTCAACAATTTCCTGCGAGTTGGCACTAGCAGAGGAAAACCACACACAATGATTTCGAAAGACTGGTATGTCTCTGATGCTGCATTTTGTCTCGTAGGGCTCCTAAGGAGGAGAGGGAAAGCAGTAGCCATACGAGACTTTCACCCAGACATCCATAGCGTATGCTAATAGGAATTGTACCACTAAAACTTTCAAAATTTGAAAATTCGCTAAGAACCTGCCTTTCAACTCCAGACACAGACTGGTTTTATTTTTTTCAAAAGTGCATTTTTTCAAACTCTTTTATGATATGCAAGCAGAATTGCTCTTAATGTAGTCTGTCACTGCTTCTCTTGACAAAACTATTCTTGTTTTACCTGCTTTGATCCCAAAATAGTGCTTGAAGCAAGTGATAACAATGGAAAATTGAAAGATTTGCAGAATCCCATTTCTAAACCTAGTTGAGAATCCTTGAAGTTATAAAACGACAAGAAGGAGGAAAGTGGTTGGACTGCGGCTGTAACTGTTTCTGGCATGATTATGGTTCATTGCCCAATCAGCCAGATGTTTAGAATGGATGCGGCATTTGTATCCACCTATCAAGTCATTCCCAGGGACCTGGATAGGATTGTTTGATATTGTTTGAAATCTCATCGCAGGATGTAAGCTGCTCTGAGTAAAGCTGCCATTTGCAATTGACTGACATTGATTTTGTCAATCATCTTCAAGTAATGCTCCAGTGGGATTTGTGGCTTTCTTTTGCCATAGTTCTTTTACTTTTGATAGGCAGTTTTTTTGTATTTCGTGATTTATTTTTCTCCAGTTCTTTTCTTTTCATATCCACAATCTAGACTTTTTTCTCTTTCTTATTGACGATTGCTAAGTCTAGGGTGTGATATGGCAGGTGCCTGTCTGTTTGAAGTCTAAAGTCTCAGAGTACTTTAGCTTCTTGGGCCAAGGTGGCGCAGTGGTTAAATGCAGCTACTGCAGGCTACTCCAGCTGACTGCTAGTTCAGCAGTTCAGCTGTTCAAATCTCACCAGGCTCAAGGTTGACTCAGCCTTCCATCCTTCTGAGGTTGGTAAAATGAGGACCCAGATTGTTGGGGGCAATATGCTGAACTCTGTAAGCCGCTTAGAGAGGGCTGTAAAGCACTATGAAGCGGTATATAAGTCTAAGTGCTATTGCTATTGCTATTCTTCATTTTCTAACACTTTCTCTATTTTATGGTCCTACCAGTTCTAGCTTGAAGGCAAATGGTATTTTTTTGCAGAATTTTCAATACATCATTGTTGCTACTTTGTCGTGCCGTTGTTTGTAGTCAGTCTGGGCAATCTTGCAACAGCTAACTAGATGGTCCAGTATTTCTTCATCTTCTTTGCATAGGAGGCATTTGTTATCTGTGCTGTCTTCTCGATTTTAGCTTTCTATGCATTTGTTCTTAAGGCTTGGTCTTGTGCAGACAGAATTAGCACCTCTGACTCTTCCGAGTTCCTGTTCTTAGCCATTGCCAGGTCTTGTTATTATCTGCTTTGTCTTCTTTTAATGTACTGGCTATAGTGTGTTATACTTTCGACTTGCCAATTCTCTTTTCTGTTCTTCATTTGGTCTTTCTTGCAGGCATGTTTGATTTCTCCAGTACTTAGCAACCTTTCATGTTATACTAGTTTTGATACATCTTTTTCACTTTTCAGGTATACACCCAATTCCCATTTTTCTTCTTCATCTCTTTGCATCATTCCATGACCATCTATTTTCCTTGGTAAATAGAGTCTGTCAAAATCCCTGCATGGGGGAAAGACATGATTCATTGTCATTATTTTTCTGGTCTTCCTATCCAGGGCATTTAGTTCAGCTTGAGTCCAATCCACTATTCCAGCTGTGTATCAAAGGACTGGAATTGCCCAGGTGCTAATTGCTTTGATGGTATTTCCTCCACTGAGCTTGGACTTTAAGATCTTCTTCACTCTCATGACATATTCACTTCTAACTTTCTTCTTGACTTCAGTGTACATGATGTTGTCAGCTTGAATGGTGCCCAAGTATTTGTAATAATTATCTTCATTCAGGTTCTGGATGTTATTTCCATAGGGAATCTTGATTCCTTCGGGTTTCACTATTTTCTCCCTGTTGATGGTGAGGGTGGCACTCCTGTTCAGCCCAAATTTCCATTGAAATACCATGGATATATATTCACATCTCTCTCTGTCTCTGTCTCTCTGTCTCTCTGTCTCTGTCTCTCTCTCTGTCTCTGTCTCTGTCTCTCTCTCTGTCTCTGTCTCTGTCTCTGTCTCTCTCTGTCTGTCTGTCTCTCTGTCTGTCTCTGTCTCTCTCTCTCTGTCTCTCTCTGTTTCTCTCTCTGTCTGTCTCTCTCTCTGTGTGTGTCTCTCTCTGTGTCTCTCTCTGTGTCTCTCTCTGTCTGTCTGTCTCTCTCTCTCTCTGCTTTTCTCTCTCTCTCTCTCTCTGTCTCTCTCTGCCTCTGTCTCTGTCTCTCTGTCTCTGTCTCTGTCTCTCTCTCTCTCTGTCTCTCTGTCTCTGTCTCTCTCTGTCTCTGTCTCTGTCTCTGTCTGTCTCTCTCTGTCTCTCTCTGTGTGTGTCTCTCTCTCTCTGTTTCTCTCTGTCTCTCTCTCTGTTTCTCTCTGTCTCTGTCTCTCTCTGTCTCTGTCTCTGTCTCTCTGCCTCTGTCTCTCTGCCTCTGTCTCTCTCTGTCTCTCTCTCTGAGTCTGCCTCTCTCTCTCTCTCTCTCTCTCTCTCTCTCTCTCTCTCTCTCTCTCTCTCTCTCTCTCTCTCTCTCTCTCTCTCTCTCTCTCTCTCTCTCTCTCTCCCCAGTGTTGAACAGCGATTCTATTCCGATCACGTTTTTCCAGGCAGCTTCAGATTATCCATGTAAAGGAGATGTGATAACCTGGCAGATGTATTTGATGTCTGATGGCCAGGGCCTGATTTGTTCAGACTTACTGATAGAAGAATCAGTGCAATGACAAACAGCAGTAGTGATAGTGAGTCTCCTTGAAAGATTCCTCTCTTGATATTAACCTCGCCCAGTCTCTCACCGTTGACCAGCAAACTGTGTCTTCCCTTGTGCCATCAGTCTTTGCACAAAGCTTCCGATGTTTCTACTGTTATTTCTAGGCACTTGATGATCCAATAATTGGTGGGAAGTCGAATGCCTTCTTGTAATCAATCCAAGCTACATTCAAGTCGATCTTCTTCTTCTTCTTCTTCTTCTTCTTCTTCTTCTTCTTCTTCTTCTTCTTCTTCTTCTTCTTCTTCTTCTTCTTCTTCTTCTTCTTCTTCTTCTTCTTCTTCTTCTTCTTCTTCTTCTTCATCTTCATCATCTTCATCTTCTTGCTTGAGCTATGCAGAACTATTCTGGCTTCTGATAAAAGAGAATCTCACTTCTAAATGAAGCATTTCTGAGAGCCGCCGGTAGCAAAAAAAATATCTCTCCTGTGAAGTAATGCAGCCCCAGCAAAACTCTTTAAAGAAACTGACAGAGGATTTGAAAGCAATAATGCCGCCTGAGACTCTAGTTGCTAACATTAGTTAGTATGAACTACAAACAGCTTTCTATCCACATTCCTTTTGGTTTAGAACACGCCTGAAGGCAAATGATTACAAAGGAGTTCTGAAATTACCCCATCGTCCATCCTGCTTCAGAAGCTGTTTGTCTCTAAAATTGTTTTATACCGGAGGTTTATTGACTATTAAATATCAAGCATTCGAGAGGCAATTCAGATTGGAGGAGGGCGAAGGAGGAGGGAGATTAAAAAGGGGGCTGTTGTGGGCATCAGGTGCACTTCGCCGCTCTACAAGCAGGAGGGAAGCCGGCAGGCCAGGGAGGCTAGAGGGGAAAAAAAGATAATTCAGAACAAAACAACAAAAAAGATTTCTTTAAGCTCAGCTGGATTCCGAGTGATGTTTATTGTTGTTGTTGTGACTATTATCTAAATCGGGGTGGAAAATTAAGGGGTCACATGAGAAACTGGGCTGTTGTGGAAGGCCGAACCAATAGGGCTTTGAAGGTACATAGGCACATGCACCAGTGGTGGGTTCCTACTGGTGCGGTCCACTCTATAGCACCGGTAGCGGCCCGCTGGTGACGTCACAGTACCGGTGCAGACGGTTGCCGTCCTGGGCGCCGCCATTTTTTTTAAAAAAATTGTTTTAATTTTTTTTTAAATTTTCTTTTGTACATGCCCAGAAGCCGAGCTTCCGGCACTGAGCATGCGCTGCCTTCCTACCCCACAGTGAGTCCAAGCAGGGGAGGATGGCTGAGGGAGCGCGTGAGACGCTGAAAGAACGGGCGGCAGGAGCTATCTCCATTCCCCTCCCTTCAGCAGTCCGAGAAGCCACAAACGTGCGGTGATGATCCTAGGCATTTTTGCACGTTTGAGGCTTCTCAAGCTGCTGAGGGGAGGGGGAATGGGCGGCAGGATCTATCTCAGTTCCCCTCCCTTCAGCAGTCCGAGAAGCCACGCCCACCCGGTCACATGGCCAGCAAGCCACGCCCACCCGGTCACATGGATGGCAAGCCACACCCACAAAATAAGCCACGCCCACAGAGTGGTAGTAAAAAAATTAGGAACCCATCCCTGACATGCACATATATAAATTGAAAAAAAATGCAGTTGCCTTCAAAATAAAAGCATCCATGCCAGCGGTTCAGCCCGGTTCTGCGAACTGGTAGTGGTGGTGGGAGGCTCCACCCACCCACCCGGGAAACGATTTTAGAACCCACTACTGATCCATGCAGGATGGACAGGGACAGAGAAATGGCCGAATGTGGCCCGGGTAGCAGTAAAATGCCCATATCTAATCTAGATCTAGCAATTGGGTATGGCCAGTCTAGAGAAAAGAAGAATTAGGGCGGGACAGGATAGCAGTATTCCAGTATTTGAGAGGCTGCCACAAAGAGGAGGGGGTCAATTTATTTCCCAAAGCACGGTAAGCTAAGACAAGAAACTATGGATGGAAACTAATCAAGAGAGAAGCAACCTGGAATTAAGGAGAAACTTCCTAACGGTGAGGACAATTAACCAGTGGAACATCTTGCCTTCAGAAGTTGTGGGTGCTCCATCACTGGAGGTTTTTAAGAAGAGAGTGGACGGCCATTTGTCTGTAATGATATAGGGTCTCCTTCTTGAACAGGGGGCTCGACTAGAAGACCTCCAAGGTCCCTTCCAGCTCTATTCTGATTGATTGGTCTGTATCTCACCTGCGTTTTATGAGACTCAATGTGACCTCCCAAATACTGCCTCCTTCTATTTTCCCCACAGAAACATCACTCTGAGATGGGTCGGGATGAGCAAGAGGGGCTGGACTCAAGTTACCCAGAACTAAAATTTGGAATCTGCCAGCACACTAACCACTACACCAGACTGTCTCTTGACATCAATGTAATTTAGAGATGTGACAATTTTTTTAAAGTCAAGTTTTTTATTTATTTTGAGTATTTATTTTAAGTATTTTGAATACAGTATATTGTCCGGCTATTTCATTTTACAAAGGGAAAAAAGAAAAATAACA
The DNA here is from genome assembly GCA_023053685.1 of Diadophis punctatus similis. NCBI lineage: Eukaryota > Metazoa > Chordata > Lepidosauria > Squamata > Dipsadidae > Diadophis > Diadophis punctatus. The sequence continues at coordinate 17,068,440 of JALIGW010000017.1, forward strand.
GATATACTGATAGTAATAATGATAATACATATAATAATTATAACCATATTTATAATTATATTAGTTTATTTATGATCATATTCATTATACTAGCATACTTATAATTATAAACAACATTCATATTTTACTTACAGATAACAATGATCTTTCTTCTTCTAACTTCTACCTCTTATCTCTAACCATTGATAAAACCTGTTCCACGTTGAATAATACTCTGTATCTCCTTTATCTTTTATTTTCAATGTCAATCTATCCATCTCTGCACAGTCCAATATTTTACAAATTATATTTTCATCTGGTGGGATATTCTCATTTTTCCAATAATGTGCAAATACAATTCTCGCTGCTGTCAGTACATGTAGCATTAAGTACCGTATTTTTCGGTGTATAAGATGCACCGGAGTATAAGACCCACCTTAGTTTTTGGGGAGGAAAATAAGGGGGGGGGATTCTGCCTACCAGGTATTCATCTGGCTAGTCCTTAGCCTGGTCAGCTTCAGCACATTCATTTGGTCACTGGTTTTGAGGTTGGGGATGGTGGGGGATAAGCTTCTAAAGCACAGCTGATCATTGGAGGGAGCTCCAGTGACTAAAGCAGGCAAAGCACAGAAGGGGTAAGAGAAGGCAGCAGCTGTTCTGGGTAGCCATTTTGGGCACCGCGCGAGCATTTGGAGGCTGATAATGCAATGCACGGAGCCCCAAAACACAAGCCATTGTCAGTGGCAATCTCTGCAGCCAGGAAGAGGATGCGCGGAGGCTGAAGGATAGGGGCCGGAAAGTGGGAGAGGCTACATTCAGAATATAAGATGCACCCAAATTTTCAGCCTCTTTTAGGAGGGAAAAATGTGTATCTTATACTCGGAAAATATAGTATATAGTCCTTTTATCATAGCTTTCTGGTATTATACCTAACAAGAAATTTTCTTGTTAGCTAGAGAGGTGACAATTTTGAAGGTATCTGTACCATTGTTTCTTGAGTCTCACCTCTGCTTAAGTCAGGGGTGTCCAACTCTCGGTGTCACAGTGGCATCACATGATGTAGGGGGACTTTTCCCCCGTTCGCTAAACCAGGCGGGGGCGGGACCAGCATGTGATGCATCCAGCCCATGGGCCGCGAGTTTGACACCCCTTGCTTAAGTCCTGGGATTTCCTTGTTACCTAATCAAGCCTTGCTTTGTTTGGGTTTTTTCAAGAACAACTGAGACTAGCTAAATGCCGCCAGCATGAAGTGAACCAGATTGAAAGTTGGCTTCCAGGCAAAAGACTTTTTCTTTTTCTTCCTGTTAGTGTCCTTGGGAAATCCAACTTAACTGGATCTTCCAGTGCCTACTGGGCAAAATTTTCTCTTCATTTGAAATGCCAAAAAACACAACTCTGGCTTGCTTAGAACAGCAATGTAATCCTCAAAGCATAGAAGGGAGTAGTACAGGGGTGTCAAACTCAAGGCCTGGGGGTCGGATCTGGCCCACGGGGTGCTTAGATCTGGCCCGCAGAGCCACCCTGGAAACAGCGAAGGACCGGCCCGCGGTGCTTCTGCCAGCAAAAACGGAGTTCGTGAGGGCTGCGGGCAGCCCTTCTCAGCTCTGTTTTTGCTGGCAGAGGGTTGCAGGAGGCTGTCGCAGCTGAAAATGGAGCTCGGGAGCCCGTTTTCGTTGGCAGAGCGCTCGGGCCACCACAGGCACCCCTAACATGAGTGACGTCGAGCTGGCCATGCTCACCTTGGCTATGCCCACCACGGCCCCCTGAGGTCAAACACAACCCTGATGTGGCCCTCAATGAAATCGAGTTTGACACCCCCGGAGTAGTACAATGTGGGAAAGATTGCAAGAAGTGTGTGTGTGTGTACTTTCAAATTAGTGTTGACCCCTGGTGACTGCCTAGACTACACACTGCAGTTTCTGGCAAGATTTTGTAAGTGATTTGCCATTGCCTCCTTCCCAGGGCTGTGAGAGAGTGACAGGCCCAAGATCAAAAAACTGGCTTTAATACCTCAGGCAGGACTAGAACTCCTGGTTTCCCAGTTTTTAATCTGGTTACTTCCCCACCAAGCCTGCAAGGATTTTACTGTAATTCTTTTTATTACTTGATGACTTATACCATACTGATTATAATTATTGCTGCTGATATTAATGTATTACTTGGATATTAACAGTGACTTGCATTTTTAAAAAATGCAATATGTAGTTATGCGACACATAAATGTGCATTATATATGATATGCCATATTCCGTTCCAGCTAATGAAACAAACATTCTTACCTAACAAATTTGCAGTAGTGCAATTTAATTCTTATGTCGCTTGCAAATTCCTGTTTATTCAGTTTATGTTTTATTTTTCCTTTCTTTCTTTTTTCTCCTTTTCTTTTTTCTTTCTTCTTCCTTCCTTCCTTCCTTCCTTTCCTTCCTTCCTTCCTTCCCTTCCTTCCTCCTTCTGTCCTTCCTTCTTTCTCATTCTCTCTCTCTCTCTCTCTTTCTTTCTTTCTTTCTCTTCTTTCTTTCCTTCTTTCTTCCTTCTTTCTCTCTCTCTCTTCTTTCTTTCTTCCTTCCTTCCCTTCCTTCCACCTTCTGTCCTTCCTTCTTTCTCATTCTCTCTCTCTCTCTCTCTCTCTCTTTCTTTCTTTCTTTCTTTCTTTCTTTCTTTCTTTCTTTCTTTCTTTCTTTCTTTCTCTTCTTTCTTTCCTTCTTTCTTCCTTCTTTCTCTCTCTCTCTCTTTCTCTTCTTCCTTCCTTCCTTCCTTCCTTCCTTCTTTCTTGCATAAAAATGCATTGATATCTCTGTCATAAAAAGTCAGGCATGGGCTATCAAACATCCAAAACATCTGCCTGGATACCCCGCCTCCATTAACATAGACCAGACATGTCAAATTCAAGGCCCGTGGGCCAGATCTGGCCCGTGATGTGTTTAGTTCTGGCCCACATGCAGACTAATAGGAGGAGGTGATTGAATAGTAACTTCCTCGCTTCTTTGGGTGTCTTGTTAGTGGCAGCAGTGCTAGCAGAGGATGGGCAGCCTCTCCAACATGGGGAGTTGTACGGCAGCCGTAATCGCAGGGGTGGTTGGGCATGGCTAAAGCACCCTCTGCCTGAGAACGAGTGGCTGGCGAGGAAAGAGAGGGAAGGAGTGCGCACAGAGTGACTATGTGCGACAACCCAGGAGCAAATACAGTAAACAGAGGTTTGTACTTAAATAGTGGTTTATCTCTACAAAGGAATATACAATACATATACATACTAGGCAAAGGTCAAACAATCAGCAGCTACAGCAGGGAAGAACACATGGAGAGAGAGATACGCCCCAACAGGACTTCTCTTATAATACAGTCTCTTAAAGTGGTAACAGTCAAATAACCCTGCTGACTCATTACTACCATTGCATCATCATTACAGCATTACAGTATTACAGCATTACAGCAGCTGGTCAGCTATTAAATCATCATTACCCTGACAGAAAGAGAAAGGACAGAAGGCACTGGGGTCATGTCTTCTTCCTCAAGAGAAAAGGAAAGCCCTGGCAGACACTTAAATGAGAGTAAACTGATGCCTCTGAATAAGTTTTTATAAACTTACTAAGCCCCATTATGTCTTTATTTCCCATTATGTCTTTATTTCACAGATATTTCTTTACTTAAACAGAGAAACAGAATGACTATAAGTGGCCAAAAAAGAGTGATGGTGGGAACAATTTCCAACTCCCTGTTGGAGTCCCCATTAAGTTTCTTTGTGGAAAATTGGCAGAGAGCATCAGAATTCCTCCCTCCCTCCCTCCCTTCTTTCCTTCCTTCCGTCCATCTGTCTGTTGGAAGAAATGTCCATCTGGGTTCAGTTCCAAGTGGGGAGAAAGACACTGGAAACATGGAGGCTGAATGCAAAGATGGTTTAATGGTGAAGCAGAACGACCAAGTACTGTATGTGTGAATCTGGGTACCTGACTACATGGAGTGGAGAGTGAGAGGTATTTATGTCCTCTCTTAGGCTGGGAACTTGAGCTTCCTGTTCCTGTAGCATTCTCATCCAGGGTAATATAATATTCTTCCTTTTTAAGGAAATAAGAATATTTCATTCTTCTAGGAGATGGGTGGGTGCTAACTTTCTACCCTTCCTTCCTTCCTTCCTTCCTTCCTTCCTTCCTTCCTTCCTTCCTTCCTTCCTTCCCCCTTTACTCCTTCCTTCCTTCCTTCCTTCCTTCCCCCTCCCTCCCTCCTTCCTATCTTTTTCTCTCTTTTCAATTTATGTATAAATTCTGTCTGGAACCCGCACTGCATATTGGACATAAATACAAAAGAGAGAGTCCAGAGATATTTCATGAGAAGAGAACTCCACTCCTCTACTCGCAACAGAATACCTTATGCCACCAGATTTGAAATGTTGGGCTTAGACAACTTAGAACTACGCTGCCTTCGGTCTGACCTAAGCCAGTGGTGAGTTCCTACCGATGTGGTCCGGTGCGTAGCTCTGGTAGGGAGCAGCCGATTGTGCAATTTGCGTGCGACTGCTCCAGTGCCGTCTTTGCCGGTCCGTCGCACACATAGCCATCCTTTTAAAAGAATTTTTGGGCTTTTTTGCTTCTGCGCATGCGTGGAAGCAAAATCTCGCTGAAATCTCGCGAGGGGACTCACGCACGGTCAAGATTTCTGTGAGATTTTGCTTCCGTGCATGCACAGAAGCAAAACCACGCAAGGGGCGTGCGCGAAACGTGGAGATTTATTTATTTATTTATTTATTTGGTATTCTTATATGCCGCCCAACTCCCGGAGGACTCCGGGCGGCGTACAACAGAGAAAATACAAGAAACCAATTCATAAATATTGCATTAAAAACAGATACAAAAATTAAAACCATAATATTTAAAAACATCCAATATCCATTCAACAATCATACATACTTGGGGTGAGCTCAAATGGGTTACGCTCTACCCTCAGCCTGCAGGAAAAGCCATGTCTTAACAGCTTTCCGGAAGGCCAGCAGAGTGGGGATAGTTCGGGTCTCTGGGGGAAGTTGGTTCCAGAGCGCGGGGCCTGCCACAGAGAAGGCTCTCCCCCTAGGGCCCGCCAGGCGGCATTGCTTAGCCGATGGGACCTAGAGGAGGCCAACTCTGTGGGCCCTAACCGGTCGAAGGGAAGTATGAGGCAAAATGCGGTCCCGGAGATAACCTGGTCCTAAGCCATGAAGGGCTTTAAAGATGGTGATCAACACCTTGAATTGGATCCGGAGACCGATGGGCAGCCAATGCAGCTGGCGGAGTATAGGTGTCACGTGGGTGTACCTTGGAACACCCACCACAGCATGCGCAGCCGCATTTTGCACCAACTGAAGTCTCCGGATACTCTTCAAGGGTAGCCCCATGTAGAGCACGTTGCAGTAGTCCAGATGAGAGGTGACAAGGGCATGAGTGACCGTGAGTAGAGCCTCCTTCTCCAAGTATGGCCACAACTGGTGCACCAGGCGAACCTGTGCAAAGGCCCCCCTAGCCACAGCGGAAAGATGGTGATCCAATTTAAGCTGTGGATCTAGGAGGACCCCCAAGTTGCGGACCTGATCCGAGGGAGTCAGTTTTGCTCCCTCGAACGTCAAGGAGGGACAGTTGTCATGGTCCTTAGGAGGCAATATCCAAAGCCACTCAGTCTTGTCGGGATTAAGTCTGAGTCTGTTCCTCCCCATCCAGATCCTAATGTCGTCCAGGCACCGGCACATTACATCAACTGCCTCCCTGAAATCAGACGGGGTGGTGATGTACAGCTGGGTGTCATCAGCGTACTGGTGGAAACACACCCCATGTCTGCGGATGATCTCCCCCAGCGGTTTCATGTAAATGTTAAACAGGATGGGCGAGAGAACCGACCCCTGAGGCACCCCGCATAACAGGGGCCTAGGGGACGATCTCTGCCCTCCTGCTAACACCGACTGCATCCTATCGGCGAGATACGAGGAGAACCACCGTAAAATGGTGCCTCCCACCCCCAACTCGATGCCCGTGCAGTGCACCGGTATCGGTAAGTGAGCAACCCACCTCTGACCTAAGCATAGTACACAAAATTATCTGCTACACTGTCCTACCTGACAATGATTACTTCAGCTCCAACCTGCAACAACACACGAGCACACAATAGATACAAACTCAATGTAAACTGCTCCAAACTCGATTGCAGAAAATATGACTTCAGCAACAGAGTGGTCAATGCCTGGAATGCACTACCTGACTCTGTGGTTTCATCCCCAAACCCCCATAACTTTAACCTTAGACTGTCTACCCTGGACCTCACCCCATTCCTAAGAGGTCTTTAAGGGGCATGCATAAGCGCACCATGGCGCCTACCGTCTCTGTCCTACTGTCCCCATTTATTTGTATCCTTTCCTGTATTCATAATCACGTTTATACTTATATCTGTTAAGCTTGACAAATAAATAAATAAAAATCAATAAAAAATAAAAAAAAATATTGTGCCTATTTGAGTGACTGTAGATACTTTCTCAGTTTGGAAAAGGAGGACCTCAAAATGGGACGCAGTAACAGAGTCCAAAAAAATGAAAATGTGGGAGTTTCTCTATGCCAACAGACGGCCATCCATTCTTTGGTGAGATGGGACGATGGTCTTTGCAGTGATTGCATTCCCTGCAATTACAAGCCCCTTCCCACACTTTACTTTGCATGACCGATTCAGACAAACTGTTTTCTCCATAATGAAAGTCAATGGCAGATATTAATAATCCACCAGCATTAAGCAATACTATAATTAGCTGAGTAAAACACAGATTTATGCAATTTTGTTCAATGAATGCAACCCTTTTTTCTGCCCTCTGCCAGTGAGGCCTGCTGTGCACAATATATATGTCTTGCAACCCGGTGATGAAAAACCAGCCAGATGAGCAGATGTCTCGCAGAAGAAGATTTTTTTAAAAAAATGAGATACTAACAGTTTTAATCGTGTAGTAGCAGAAGGCCAGATCCTGAAGATGAAACTCAAATACTTTGGCCACCTAATGAGAAAGAAGGACTCACTGGAGAAGAGCCTAATGCTGGGAAAGATTGAGGGCAAAAGAAGAAGGGGACGGCAGCAGGGGTGAAATTCTCCCGGTTTGCTCTTACCTGTTGGTCGCCTCAGAGCCTTTGGAGCTGGTGGCATTCGCGGTGCGGGGCTGCCCCCGCCCACTTCCCCCGCCCATCTGGACGCCACCATTTGCGTTCTTTTGCCCTCTGCGCATGCAGAATGCTTTGCGCATGCGCAGGCGGCAAAAGAACTCAAGAGTGAACCGGGAGGATTTCACTCCTGGACGGCAGAGAATGAGGTGGCTGGATGAAGTCACTGAAGCAGTAGGCGTGAACTTAAATGGACTCCAGACAGCAGTGGGTTGCTCCCAGTTCGGCCCAGTTCTAAGAACCGGTAGCGCTGGAGGTAGGAGGCTCCGCCCACCCGCCCGGGATGCTTCTGCACATGTGTCACATGCGGGTGCGAGCGCGCATAGACCCGTAGCAAAGGGTTTTAGAACCCACTATTGACTCCAGAGGATGGTAGAGGACAGGAAAGCGTGGAGGAACGTTGTCCATGGGGCCGCGATGGGTCGAACACGACTTCTCAACTAACAACAGCAAAGCAGAAATGTAGTTGGCCAAAGAGTCCTACAGTAACCAAAACTATGAGTGTCTGGCGTTTCAGATTTCTTTACTTTTGAGATTTTGATGCTTTTTTGAAGATGTTAGCCAGTTGTACTCAACCGTGCTCAAAACTGGCATTGATAGTTTTGCTGTCAAGGGGTGATTATAAATGATCCAATCCAGCTTAGAAGCTCTTTATCTACCGCTAAATATCCATCAAGAGGTTTTCCGGGTGACATTAACAATGGGAAAGATATCTCTCAGATTGCTCTTTGTCAGTCAAATATGATGTCAGCAGCGGAGGCTACATAAATTTCCATATTTCCAGGAGACAAAGCTGCAGTCATGCATTATGCTCTCCAAAAATTAGGGCTGTCAGCGGGTTAAATAAATTTTAGTAAACGCTTGGCATAAATTTGAGTTGACTCAATTGAATCTGCAAAAACCTTGAATGGGAATGAAAGAAGCCATTCTGAAAGAGAGGGGAAAGCATTTTCTGTAGGTTAGTCCTCAATTTACAATGGTTCAATTAATGATGGTTCAAAGTTACACTGAAAAAAGTGACCTGTGACCGTTTTTCAGGCTTACAACATTTGTAGCATCCCCTTGGTCACGTGATCCAAATTCGGATGCTTGGCAACTGGTTCATATTTATCCCAGTCGCAGTGTCCTGGAGATTCATGTGATCCCCTTTTCTGACCTTCTGCCAAGCCACATTCACTTATCAACCATGTTACTACCTTAACTGCAGTTATTCACTTAACCACCATGGCGAGGAAGGTTGTAAAATGGGGCACAACTCACTTAACAAATGTTTTGCTTCAATGTTGGGCTTAGTTGTGGTCGTGAGGACAACCTACTGTATATCAGTGATGGCAAACCTTTCCGTTACCGAGTGCTGAAACCGGAGCATGCGCGGTCTTCTGGTTTCTGGTGCGCGCATGTGTGCTGGCCAGCTGGTCTTCACACGCGCCGGAGCGCTGGAAACTGGAAGACCATACGCGTCTGGCCACCTGGTCTTCCGGTTTTGCGGTGCACGCACGCGTGAAGACCAGCTGGCCAGCGTCCATGCGCACACTGGAAACCAGAAAAGCAGCTGGCGATGGCCTGAATTATTGAAGTTTGTTGCAAAATCAAAACCAGAAGCACACACAGATGACTGATTCAGCTGGATTCAATAACTTCTTTATAAACATTTATATATATATATATATATATATATATATATATATATATATATATATATATATATATATATATATATATATATATATATATATATATATATATATATATATATATATATATATATATATATTTACAATACCATTAGCAGAGGTCTTCTTCAATGTAGCAACAGTTAAAAGTAAAACACAAGCAGTTTCTAGTTCAGAGTTCAGAGAGGACAGAGAGCACAGAGTGGGCAGAGAGCAGAGTGGAGAGAGGACTGGAGCCACACCCAGCCTTAAGCTTAAGTATTCAGTTTCGATTCTCTGCACAGACTCAGATGTGGTTATCTCCCATTGGCTGATTCAGTTGCTATGCCTATTCATTGGTTAACCTTGTTAACATGGCTCTCCCAGTCATGAATATTCTAACATGAATGCCCACAGAGAGGGATCTGCGTGCCACCTCTGGCACGCATGCCTTAGGTTCGCCATCATGGACCTATATTGTGCCGATGTACAGTGAACAGGGATGGATGTGCGATGTGGGATGTATGTATGTGTGATGTATGTGCGATGACACTGAACAGGGATGGATGGGTGGATGGGTGGATAGGTGGATATATATAAATAAAATTTGCTACCTAATTAATTGATGTCCTGCTTTTAAACAATCAAAATGAAGAAGAGGATGGCCAGTAGCAAGGTAGATTGACTCAATTGCAGTGATGAACAATCCTCCATTGGAAGTCCTGAAGGATATAATCATGGAGAGAATTTGTCATGGTGGTTGAGTCAACACCAACTGGATGACACATCATCAATCACTCAATCAACAAAAACAAGGTTCTCTTTGCAAACCACAAAAATAACTTAAATCTACTCAACTGGATAATCGTTTCTGAGAAACTATGCCCTGGATTTTTCTTAAGCTTATGACTCAGATTGAAAGCTCATCTTAGGGACTGGCACTTTTCTGAGAATAATTATGCATTCTGTTACGTCAGTGTTTCTCAACCCTGGCAACTTTAAAGCTGTGTGGACTTCAACTCCCAGAATCCATCAGCCAGAAAAGCTGGGATTTAAGAAGAAGAAGAAGAAGAAGAAGAAGAAGAAGAAGAAGAAGAAGAAGAAGAAGAAGAAGAAGAAGAAGAAGAAGAAGAAGAAGAAGAAGAAGAAGAAGAAGAAGAAGAAGAAGAAGAAGAAGAAGAAGAAGAAACAGGCTGGAGAATTTTGGGAGTTGAAGTCCACACGTCTTTAAGTTGTCAAGGTTGGAGTAAGGGAATTAGATTTTAATACAATATGACTACTATACTAGGATTAGTAAGGATGGCCTGATTAAATAGAATAAATTAAAGAATTAAATGGAAAGATTAAAGGTTGAAAGATAGTATTATTTTGCAATGTTGTAATTGGCATTAGAATGATCCATTGAAATATTGAATAATTAAATAATGAAGGTTTATAACTTAATACAAATAGGAGTATTAATAATAGGAATATGTAAGCTTAATTGATGTAACAAATATTATTGATATTAGCATTTGTTATTTGTATCAAAATGAATGATACCCAGATGCCACACTGTTCATGTATTGATGTTGATGTATACATAAAAATAAAATAAAAAACATATTTAAAAAAGTTGTCAAGGTTGAGAAACATTGCGTTATGTATTTACAATTAGTGTCATTGAGCATCTCCACTTTTTACTGTATTTCTATTCTCTTTATGGTGTTCTACATTTCATAAATAACTTTCATGTTCCATTCCAGATCAATCTTGTTTCGAAATATATCCTGTTGGCTGAGGAATTTGGGGAGTTGAAGTCCATTTATCTTAAAGTGGCCAGAAGGTTGAGAAACATTGAGCTACATATTCTATTCTATTCTATTCTATTCTATTCTATTCTATTCTATTCTATTCTATTCTATTCTATTCTATTCTATTCTATTCTATTTTCTATTCTATTCTATTCTATTCTATTCTATTCTATTTTCTATTCTATTCTATTCTATTCTATTTTCTATTCTATTCTATTCTATTCTATTCTATTCTATTCCATTCCATTCCATTCCATTCCTGTCCTGTCCTCTATTCTATTCTATTCTATTCTATTCTATTCTATTCTATTCTATTCTATTCTATTCTATTCTATTCTATTTCCTATTCTATTCCATTCCATTCCATTCTATTCTATTCTATAGCAGGGATGCCCAATCTTGGCAACTTTAAGATACTGTACGTGGACTTCAACTCCCAGAATTCCCCAGCCAGCCATGCATGGCTGGCTGGGGAATTCTGGGAGTTGAAGTCCACGTGTCTTAAAGTTGCCAAGATTGGGCACCTGATCTAGAGGTTGTCATGGTGAGTTCTAAGAACATAAATTCAGGATTGGGCACTATGGAATAAAAGGAAGAGCTTGGTGTTTCTCAGCAGTTCCCAATTGACCAAGCCATCTGGTCCAGGGGTGGGTTCCTCTTACCTTCTCCCACCAGTGCCCATCGCGATGTTGTGCACGCGTGTGTGTCCTCTCACGCAATTTTGGCTCTCTGCGCATGCGCAGAAGGTCAATTTTACTTCCGCGCATGTGCAGAGAGCCAAAAACCATGAAAAAAATCAAAAAAAGAGATGGCGGCGCTCACGGATCGGCAAACAAAGTATCAGAGCCGTTGCGCTGATATTATGCAATCGGCGGGCCCCTACCCGAACGGAGCACCGGACAGCAATGGTAGGAACCCACCACTGACCTGGTCAAAATAAAGACAAGTGACTAGGAAAGTTGTATTGTACCATATCTGGAAAACACTGACAGGCAGTGAGATAAGAATTGTGGGTTTTAAGCAGATTTAAGAATGGAACTAACATGGCAGATACAGAAATATGCACAATAACAGCATTATTAACATTACTACAACTCATTTATCTATTTAGTAATAAAACAATAAAGTTAAGATTGGATTATAAATCTTCTATGGCTGATTTAAAGCATTTAATCCTGTAACAATTCCATTATCTGTGGGTTTTCTGGTGTCACTAAATTTACTGGGAAATTCCTGTCCATTTGTGTGTAATTGTTTGCATACTAACTAAACAATTATTGCCTTTGTCCCCTCATCAGCTAGTTAAAAGCTTTAGCTGCAGACAAAAAGTTAAACAATTGGATGTTTCCTAAAACGAAGGAATGTTTGAAATTAATGTTTTTGGAAACCGTTTGATATTTCAAAATTACTCATGCAAGATTAATACTAGTGCTTCTAAATAAAGAGAATAGCCAAAAAGTATATTACCCAGTAAATGCATTCATTAGTGCTTAATTACAAGAAACTGCTATCAATTATTTAACATTGCTACAAATTGTTCAGAGAACGGATACATTTTTCTCCACCATTAATATTTTCGATTACCAACTTTATCTAATTGTACTTTCTCTCCGCCAACCTCCTGGGTCCTAATTTTCCTGGATTGTCTGTAATCTATTATGATATTTGAAATTAGTTTTAAGTCATTTTGTTTTGAGAATCGCTGAAATAGAGATTGCCTTTATTTCCCCCTGTACTTATCTTCAGTTGGATGGTTGAAAGCTAGGTTTTGGCTATCCCTTAATTATTTATAATAGACCCCTGGGAAAATTAGCATGTTTTTATTGAATAAGCCACCCTTCCCTAGAATTTTAGAAGTTATAATTAAAGCAGGAAAAACATTAAATCATCCTGAAACAATGATTCTGTAAAGGCTTGTTTCAATGACACAAACAATACTGATCTTTGTTGAAATGTCCTGGTTTCAAGGTGACCAGGGTTGAAGGCCTCTTCTCTAATAGACCCCCACCTCAGGGAATGTACCCCCCCACTCCACTCAGGCTCACCAGAAAATCTCACCGGAATAAAATATTTTATTCCGACATGTTCTCAGTCCCAGTCAACCGGCTCTGTTCTATTTTGGCACTTTTGCTGGTGTTGAGTTTTGGGTGTGACCTTAATATGGATTCAGTCATTAATTATTTATTATGTAAGAGCCGTGGTGGCACAGTGGTGTAGAAAGTCAGCACCCACCCACCCTCCTAGAGAATGAAATATTTTGGGGAATATTAAAAAGGCAGGATAGAATATTTTCCCCGAAGGAGAAATGGGGAGGCAGAATCCAGCCCCAGTCTCCCTGCCCCAAGCAGAAACTGAGGAGGCCAGCTTTTAGAAATGCAGATTTGGTAATCCATTCAGAAAGACTGGGTCAGACAGAAACTCCAGATAAGCAACACAGTTAAGCAAGCCAACGTTTGACAAGATTTGCTCAGACAAACACCTAGGATTTGAATGTCCCCTTTTGCCTATAGAGCCAGCCATGACCCCTACATGACCCCATAGGAATCAAGAAGGTATAAAAAATCCCACCTACTCTCAACTCCATTTTTATTTTATTTTTATTTTTATTTATTTATTTTATTTTGTTAAGCATATATGATTAAAGCAAAGTATAAACAGTAAAATTATAATTGTGTATATATATATATATATATATATATATATATATATATATATATATATATGTATGTATGTATGTATGTATGTATGTATGTATGTATGTATGTATGTATGTATGTATGTGTGTGTGTGTGTGTGTGTGTGTGTGTGTGTGTGTGTGTGTGTAGTACTACAAGCATTTTGTCAGCTGTCCCAGAACTGCATGCTCTGTGTATGTTGGTTTTGTTCACCAGTAAACAGACTTTCTTTCTTAAGCAGCCTCCATTTTATTTTTGGCTTGGAGCTGGAGCTGGATTTTTCTTCCAACAGTGGTTAGAATCTAGTATTGCAGGCTAATTCTGCTGACTGCCAGCAGTTTGATCCTGACCGGCTCAAGGTTGACTCAGCCCTCCAGCCTTCTGAGGTCAGTAAAACGAGGACCCAGATTGTTGGGGGCAAGAGGCTGACTCTGTAAACTGCTTAGAGAGGGCTGTAAAGCACTACGAAGCAATATATAATTCTAAGTGCTATTGTGTATTTTCATTTTGATTGGATGTTATGTGGCCAGGTTAAGAAAAAGTGGCTTAAAAGGTTTGAATGAATCATTTATCTCCTCACCTCTTCTATAGGTCACCCAATTAAATTGTTCTGACAATAAGGCCTGTCAAGCCTCAAGGCCCGGGGCTTGCCATATCAGGGCGGGAAGGAACATGGGTGAAGGGGAGTGTCAGGAATGCCATAGCAGCAACCGCAGAGCGCCAGTGATGGGGTTTTTTAGGACGGCTGCAGCAGCGACGGAGGAGGCCCAGCTGTGAGGCGGGGAGGCATGGCACGGACGGCTGCTCCTCACCATGAGCGGCTCGGTTTGGCAGCTTCAGCAGTGGCGGAGGCAGCAGCGGGGCTCAGCTGCGAGGTGCGGAGTCGTGGCCACACTACGAACGCAATGAGCAGTTGTTCCAGCCCAATAATCAGCTGGGCCGGAGTGTCGGTGCATGACAACCACTGAGGCGAGGCCAGCGCAGAGAAGAGGTGTGGCTCACCTATTTAAGGGCGCTGGGAGGCGGACACTCCCAGCGCTGACTTTGCATCTAACAGACTTACTTCAAACAGACTTTACAGACTGCTGTTTTGCTGCTGAATGAACTCATTGCGTGCCAGAGTCTGGCTGAATAAATCCGGTTTGCATTCAAGCATGTGGCGTTTTCCTACTGGTGTCGGTCCGGAGCTTCGAGTCCCAGTGGTGAAATACAATTTTTTTTACTACCGGTTCTGTGGGCGTAGCTTGGTGGGCATGGTGTGGCTTGGTGGGCATGGCAGGGGAAGGATACTGCAAAATCTCCATTTCCACCCCACTCTGGGGCCAGCCAGAGGTGGTATTTGCCAGTTCTCCAAACTATTCAAAATTTCCGCTATCAGTTCTCCAAACTACTCAAAATTTCCGCTACCGGTTCTCCAGAACCTATCAGAACCTGCTGGATTTCACCCCTGGCTTCGACCCTTGAGAAGGCCACTATGATGTAATTGGAGGCTCAACGTACCCCCTACATCTAGTGACCTCATATTTTTATAAGGGGACAAAGATATGTCTTCTTTTTGTTATGGTGGGGACCACAACTGCATGCACAACTGTATTGCACAGTTGTGCTTCCTAGCCTCATACTGTGTCTTTCTAACCTGCCCAAAATAGTGACTGGGCACTTCTTAAACAGAGCAAAATCCTGGCTTCTTGATAGATGAAATATCAAATGCTTCTGTAGAATCAGGTAATTATATCAAACTGCCTATTTATCTAGTCTTGATGTATGTCAAATTTTCCCCACAGCAAGCTTAGTATGAGACGGGATTGATTGCCACTCTTTGCGGTAATTAAGTGAAATGTTTGAATTAAAATATGGCTTTTATTAAACACTAATTGCACCTTCTGCATAAAATCAGTTAGCTGCTTCTCCTCCCTTATGGAATAAGACAATCCTATTTTTTTATTATTAAAATTGGTTGGAATGCTACTTTAATGTTTTTTTTAAAAAAAATAATAACCCATTTTCCCCCTCTGTTCAATTTTCCCAACCTCTTAAAATAATATTTATGCTTAAGCATGGAAAATAGGATTAAAAAATCAACATAAAGGAGTAACTCTTATGAACTGCCACGTGGTTATTAGAAGGTCTCATTTCTTTACAGTGAAGTAATGGCCCATTTTTTCAAACCCAACACCTCATTGCCACAGCTTCTAATATTAAATAGGGGTATGAAAATCAGCCCAGATCATTGACTCTGTTCAAACAATGTATTCGAATCATCAAATTGAATCAATTTGATTTGATTTTAATGATTGAATCAGCTCAATAAAATGTCGGAGTGTGAGCACATGAAGTTCACTCCTTTGAAGACACACATTCAAGTTGATGCATCCAATTGTTGTTTCAGCTCAAATAGAATAGAATAGAATAGAATGGAATGGAATGGAATGGAATGGAATGAAATAGAATAGAATAGAATAGAATAGAATAGAATAGAATAGAATAGAATAGAATAGAATAGAATAGAATAGAATAGAATTCTTTATTGGCCAAGTGTGATTGGACACACAAGGAATTTGTCTTTGGTGCATATGCTCTCAAGAAGCTTCTCATACTCTGGAATTAAGACATAGGGATAGTTTTTCCCCTCGTGCCATCACTCTGCTGAACACCTAATTCTCACAGTGCTATCTAATGTCTAGGTGTATTTTCCCATGGAGTATGACTGTAGTGTTATTATTTAGAAGACCCATGGTGGCGCAGTGGTTAGAATGCAGTATTGCAGGCTGATTCTGCTCACTGCCAGGAGTTTGATCCTGACCAGCTCAAGGTTGACTTAGTCTTCTATCCTTCCGAGGTCGGTAAACTGAGGACCCAGATTGTTGGGGGCAAGAGGTTGACTTGCCTTAACTTAAGGGATGTAAAGTACTGTGAAGTGGTATATAAGCCTAAGTGTTGGTGCTAAAAATATAATATAAGCTATATAAAATATATAAATTGTAAGAGCCATGGTTAGAATGCAGTATTGCAGGCTAATTCTGCTGACTGCTGACCGCCAGCAGTTCGATCCTGACCAGCTCAAGGTTGACTCATCTAGGAAGGGGTGGGCCCAACGTCCCAGCTCTATGGGTGTTGAATGGAGATGGAGCTAGTGGCTATCTAGCAATTGGAAATACCATAGAGAAAGTTAAAGGAACAGAGTTTAAAAGCCCAAGAAATTTGAGGATGTTTTTATAATTGGACTTGGTGGAAATTAAAGAGACTTAAAAAGAATAAAGAATTTGAAGAAAATATCCCTTACGTGCTAAGTGGATTTAAAGGATTTCGGAGATTTTTGTAAAAGGTCTGTCTTGTTATATTGGGAAACCGGCAACGCCATCTGCTGGCTAAAAGAAAACATTGCAACAGACTGTGGAAAGCTTGAGTTTGCTGACAGCTGGAGATTGACCTTGCTCATAAGAAGATAACTAGGAGCTTGAAAGGATTTGAAAGGAGTGTGTGTTGTGCTATTGTGTTTGATGTTGTACTGTTTTGGTGACAGAAGATAATAGAACTTTGAACTGGATTGGACTGAAATACAAAGAGATTATATGGACTTAAGCGTGCACGTGCAAAATTTCGCGATGTGAACCGGTGGCGAAGGTAAGTGTAACCCACCCCTGGTAGCAACCCATCGCTGATGTATATGTGGATGTGTATGTGTATGTGTATGTGTGTGTGTGTGTGTATATGTATATGTATATGTATATGTATATGTATATGTATATGTATATGTATATGTATATGTATATGTATATGTATATGTATATGTATATGTATATGTATATGTATATGTATATGTATAAGTCTGTTTCTCCTCTCTAAACAGTCTGTACTACCCTTGTATTACCATGCATAAGCAATAATGAGGAACCTTCAAAAAGCATGAAAGACCTTCTCTGTACACAGAACGGAAAGCTAATATGTACCCAAGATGAATCCTGCCAAGCCCAATTGGCTACTTCAAGGTTTCTTTTTTTAAAAAAACCCTACTTGTACCTCCTTTAGGCAGAAATAACATAAATAAGGAAAGGCAGTCCAACAGCCTCCAAATCATTTAGCTAAGATCCCCACTGAGAAGTTGGCTCAACCCATGCCAAAAGGCTCACATTCTAATTTAAAAATACAAACTTTCAAAAATTATTTGCTTTTCCTCTTATTTTTCTGTCATCAATGAGCTTTTTCTGTCTCTGGTGTTGTCCCAGGAGGGATGTTAGAACTAGTTGACATGCTTGAATGCTTTCTAGGAAGAGTCCCTCATCACTGGCAGAACTTGGTTGACCCAGAGTTTAGATTAGATTAGATTAGATTAACAGAG
This sequence comes from Diadophis punctatus similis, assembly GCA_023053685.1. Classification (NCBI taxonomy): domain Eukaryota; kingdom Metazoa; phylum Chordata; class Lepidosauria; order Squamata; family Dipsadidae; genus Diadophis; species Diadophis punctatus. Next base: position 17,086,032 of record JALIGW010000017.1, read on the forward strand.
TTGGAAGGGACCTTATAGGTCATCTAGTCCAACCCCCCACTCAAACAGGAGACCCTACACCATTTCTGACAAATGGCAATCCAATCTATTCTTGAAAGCCTCAAGTGATGAAGCGCCCACAACTTCCGAAGGCAACTTCTGTTCCATTGATTGATGATTGTTCTCACTGTCAGAAAGTCCCTCCTTATTTCTAGATTGAATCTCTCCTTGGTCAGTTTCCATTCATTATTCCTTGTCTGGCCTTCAGGTGCTTTGGAAAATAGCTTGACCCCCTCCTCTCTGTGGCAGCCCCTCAAATATTGGAAGACTGCTATCATGTCTCCCCTGGTCCTTCTCTTCACTAGACTAGCCATGCCCAGTTCTTGTAACCGATCATCATATATTTTAGTCTCCAGTCCCTTCATCATCTTGGTTGCTCTTCTCTGCACTTTTTCTAGAGTCTTAATATCTTTTTTATAGTGTGGTGACTAAAACTGGATGCAGTACTCTAGGTATGGTCTTACTAAGGCTTCATAGAGTGATATTAGTACCTCACTTGATCTTGATTGTATTGTTGTTGTTGTTGTTGGTCATATTTTATGAGCAGGTTAGTTAGGGGAAGCAACAGAAGCCATATCACACAACAATACATAATGCCCCAGAGAAATTTCCCTTGTTTCAGAAGATTTAAAGAAGTTCCTCCAACATCTGACTTTTTTCCAGATGTGTACCCCTAAAAGAGAATATTTGTAGATCAGGATTGAACTATGGAGTCCTTGATGCCTGTTGAGCTTGGTTGTTTGGTTGAAGGTGTTTCATTTCCAGACTAGCAATGATGATCATCCCAATTGTTAGATTGTGGGCAAGGATCACAGAAGACAGAGTTCAGAGCAGCTCTTTTATTCAGCTCACTCAAGCAACCAGCAAAACACGGTCTGACAGCTAGCTCTTTTATAGAGGGCTGTCAGACACAACAACCAATAGTGTTTGAGCATTCAAACACTGGACCTGGGTGAAAACATACAGTTCAGTTAGAGTTCAACTAGAACATAAAAATCAGAGTTCAGTCAGAGTTCAGCTAGACATAACAAGTTAGAGTTCAGTCAGAGGTCAGTCAGAACATAACACCAATGCTGCTTTTTCAAAAGGCAGCTGGATTTTCAATGTTTTTTCTCTCTTGAAGATGTTTCGCTTCTCATCCAAGAAGCATCTTCAGTTCAGTATGCTTCTTGGATGAGAAGAGAAACGTCTTCAAGAGAAGAAACCCCCCCCCCCAAGAAAGTCCAGTTGCCTTTTGAAAAAGCACCTTTGGGACAACCATGACCCAAATCTCCATAGACATTTAGCCCTGATGATGTTTAGTAATGTTTGGTAACCTGGAAATGAAACAGCTGCAAGTAAACGATTAAGCTCAAAGAGCACCAAGGACTCACTTCCCAGAATTCTCGACAATAGTAACATTGGCTAGGAATTCTGGAAGTTGAAGTCTGTATATTCAGAGACTACTGTTCAATCTGATTATGGACATTATAAAAATGCCCTCCTTCTCCACATCACCTGATGCTATGGTATACAGCCCTTCTCATCTCTTAGGGGAAAAAAAATTGAAAGGCCTAAGGCACCATAATGGGACCCAGAGAGCTATGGAAAATAAACATTTTCCAGGACTTCTGTGGCTGTCCTCTTGTTCTGATGATTTCAAGACCTCCAAAGCATATTACACAAAATTGTCCTCTACAACGTCTTACCTGTCAATGACTTCTTCAGCCTCAACCTCAATAATACACGGGCAAATTGATACAAACTCAAGGTAAACCACTCCAAATTCAATTGCAGAAAATACGACTTCAGCAACAGAGTGGTCAACGCCTGGAATGCTCTACCCGACTCCGTTGTTACAGCCTCAAACCCTCACAGCTTCAACCTCAAACTGTCCACCGTGGAACTCACCCCATTCCTAAGAGGTCCGTAAAGGGGGCGTGCATAAGCGCACCAGCGTGCCTACCGTCCCTGTCCTACTGTCCCCATTTATTTGCTTTCTTCCGGCAATAGCATCATTCTTTTATTGTCCCAATGGGGAATGAGTGGGCTTTGCGAATCTTTGTCTCCTTCTCCCCATGGACCCCATAGCACGCCATGACTCTTGTCCACTGTCTCCCAGAGTTTCCTTCTTTCATGTACATATTCATATTCATACCTGCTATCTTGTACATGTTTTACAAACGAATGAATGAATGAATGAATGAATGAATGAATGAATGAATGAATGAATGAATAAATGAATAAGGTTAGATCTCCAGAGAAAACCATTCTGCTGTTGGCAGGGGCATCTTCACATTCACTTTTGAATGGAGCCATTTTTATCCAAAACAAGAAAATGAGGATTCAGCTCTTCATATACAACTTCTGGGTGGATTCCTTGGGCACAAATTTCTCTGACCCGCTATGATCTTCCCTCTTTCTCTCAGCAGATGCTTATGAATCCTGCTTTCTTCAGGCAACAGCATCATTCTTTTATTGTCCCAATGGGGAATGAGTGGGCTTTGCGAATCTTTGTCTCCTTCTCCCCATGGACCCCATAGCACGCCATGACTCTTGTCCATTGTCTCCCAGAGTTTGCTCAAATCCATGTTCATAAAGGGAGAGATAATAAAGGGATAGGGCACTGGTAACCCGGGTGCTGGCCATTTGGCAGGCAGCTGTCCTGTCACACATCGCAAACTGCTAATCCATTTTTAAATACAGGTAGTCTTCGATTTACAACAGTTCAAAGTTTCAATGGCATTAAAAAATATGTCTGTTTTTTCACACTTATGGCCATTGTACCATCCTGATGGTCAAGGGATAAAAATGCAGACACTTGGCAACTGATTCATATTTATGACAGTTGCAGTGCCCCAGGGTCACGTGATCCCCTTTTGCGACCTCCTGATAAGCAAAATCAAAGGGGAAGCCAGAGTCAATCAACAATTTAACAATTCGCTTAACAACTGTAGCAAGAAAGGTAATAGGATGGGGCAAAATTCACTTAACGAATGTCTCAGCAACAGAAATGTTGGACTCAGTTGTGGCCGTAAGTCAAGGACTATCTGTACTTTGGGAATTACACTTAGGTCACACTGGCAAAGAAAGCTGTCTGTAATTATTTAATTGAGGGTACCCAAATAGCTAGGGGTAGCATCATTGGAGCCTTTTATAAGTATGATTCAGTGGTGGGTTTCACTTACTTTTGCTACTGGTTCGGAGATGTGTGATTGCATGCATGCGCAGAGCGTCTGTGATGACGTCCGGGCAGGTGGGTGGAGCCTCCCATTCCCGCTGCTACCGGTTCGCCCGAACTGGTAGAAGCTTAAATGGTTTCAGAAGTAGCGTAAGCTGGCTCTGAGGTTTTCCCGCACAAACAACACAAAGGAAAGTTCCCTCTTCTCCCCTGGCCATCCCCCGGTTATCTGCAAATGTCTAATCAGGTGCTTGTATATTGGTCAGGAAACAGGTGCTCGGTTCCCGGTTCTGCATATCGTTAATGACCTTGGCTGGCTGGAGTTTCTCACATGGCTCAGTATGTCTAGTATGTCTAGTCTAGTGAAAAGAAGGACTAGGGGTGACATGATAGCAGCGTTCCAAAATTTGAAGGGCTGCCATAAAGAAGGGAGGGGTCAACCTCTTTAGCAAAGCACTAGAAAGCAGGACAAGAAGCAATGGGTGGGAATTAATTAAGGGAGGAACCAACCTAGAACTTAGGAGAAATTTCCTGGCAGTGAGTACAGTTAACCAGTGAAACGGGTTGCCTTCAGAAGTTGTGGGTGCTCCATCAATGGAGATTTTAAAAAAGATTGGACAGACATTTGCCTGGAATGGTTTAGGGTCTTCTGCTTGAGCAGGGAGTTGGACTAGAAGACCTCCAAGGTCCCCTCCAAATCTGTTATTGTGTTATTTTGTTATTCCCGAAGCTGAACTTCAACCAAAGTCAAGGTTTCCTTAGCAGAAGCTAGAATTTGGCTTTTCACTTTAAGTTTCAGATTTATTTTCACACCAACTGGCATGGCTCCACCATTACCCAGTGGAAGACAAATTTAAGCTGGGGGAAAAATTGACTGCAAGAAAAACTCATTTGAGTTTATTTTGGCTCTAGGTGTGTCAAAATCTATTAAGAAGGGTGTAGTATATGGAGTTCAGTGAGATATGAATCAATTGTTCAGCCACCTATACGAAGGAAGCTTTAACAGCAACTTAATTACTGCCAATTCCTTTCAAAGGCAAACCACTGTCAAACTTCTATTTTGGCCTAATGGATCATCAGCTCTGTGGTGGGCAGAAATCAGAACATCCCATTAAATTAGAGAGATCCATCCTAGTAATGTCCTAACAGTGAGGCCAATTAACCAGTGGAACAAGTTGCCTTCAGAAGGTGGAGGTGTTTAAGAAGAGACTGGACAACCATTTGTCTGAAATGGTATAGGGTTAGAATAGAATAGAGCTGGAAGGGACCTTGGAGGTCTTCTAGTCCAGCCCCCTGCTCAAGCAGGAGATCCTATACCATTTCAGACAAATGGTTGTCCAATGTCTTCTTAAAAACCTCCAGTGATGGAGCGCTCACGATTTCTGAAGGCAAGCCCTTCCACTGGTAATTGTCCTCACTGTTAGGAAGTTTCTCCTTAATTCCAGGTTGCTTCTCTCTTTGATTAGTTTCCAACCATAACTCTGTTATTCTGTTGTTCAGTGTCAGAGCTGATGTGTAATCCATGGCGAGGGAAACAGTTGCAACTCAGCTCAGATGGCCGGCACAAGGACAATAAAAAAAGCAATGGATGGACTGCTTGCATAAAAACATGCGAGTGGTTAGATCTTGCATATCTACCACTGATCAGAGGTGGGTTCTACTTACCTTCCCCACCGGTTTGCATCACGACGGAAGTGCACATTTTGCACGTGTGTGTGCGTCCCTTCCCGGAAATGACCCTTGCGCATGCGCAGTACTTTAAAAAAAACTTCTGCGCATGCACAGAAGCAAAAAACAAAATGGCAGCGCCTATGGAGCCGCTGAGAGAACTGGCTCGGGGGCATGGCAGGCCTGGGTCGCTGCCAGTTCCAGTGACCCAGGCCACCAAGTTATTATTGGTTCTATAGAACCGGTCCGAACCGGCAGGAACCCACCTCTGCCACTGATGCTGTAGACCAGACGAAGTGGTGGGTGAAATGCAAAACTGAGGACCCCATGATATGGCAGGAATAAGGCAAAGAACGACAAGAAGCAGATTTGCTAAGAATGACATTAAAAAGTAGTGTTTCCCGTTTCAGAGCTTTGTTGCATCTAATTTTGAGACAGCTGTATATAAAAGATAAATACCGTATTTTTCGTAGTATAAGATGCACCTTAGTTTTTGGGGAGGAAAATAGGGGACAAAAATCTGCCTACCAGGTATTCATCTGGCTAGCGTCCTTAGTCTGGTCAGCTTCAGCACATTATTTTATCCCCTGGTTAGGACTTTAAAAAACCTTCTTCGGAGAGAGTAACAATGAAAGAGCTTGCAAGCCAGTAAGAGCTGGGAAGATCATTAGTACCTGGTTAGGGCTAGAAAAAAACTTATTCAGCAAGTAGAACAATGAAAAAAACCCTGCAAAGACTTAGGGCTTGAAAAACCTTCTTCGGAGAGAGTAACAATGAAAAAGCCTGCAAGCCGGTAAGAGCTGGGAAGATTGTTAGCACCTAGTTAGGGCTGGAAAAAAGCTCCGAAAAAGCTACATTCAGAGTATAAGACGCACCCAAATTTTCAGCCACTTTTAGGGAGGAAAAAGGTGCGTCTTATACTCCAAAAATACGGTAGTTCCAGTGCAGGCATGCTCCCTAAATACTCTAGGTGTGTTTTGAACAGTATAGCTACATGTCAGACGAGTGTGTGAAAGTCGCACAAGTAAAAGCCAAACCAAATCGCTAGTTGCTTGGGAATATCTATGGAGGCTCTCAATCATGCAGGTCATGGTTGTCTCAAAGGTATTTTTCAAAAGGCAACTGGACTTTCTTGAAAATATTTTGCTTCTCATCCAAGAAGCTTTTCCAGTAATTGAAGAAGTTGTTTGGTTGAGAAGCGAAACGTTTTCAAAGGCAAGACCAAGAAACTCCAGTTGCCTTTTTAAATACACCTTTGGGACATTGCTTGGGAACGTTTGCCTAAAAATCTAACCATCCAAAGCAATCCTCCGGCAGCTGAGGGTTTTTCTCCCACATTCTTGAAGAAAGCTCTAAGTCTCTTTTGATTCAGAAAGAGGAAGTCTACGGGTTTTGCATGCTGAAGCTAATTAGCAATGTCCAGACAAAACAGCCACACGTCATTAATCATGGTGGGGGTGGTAGCCATTCCAGGTTTCTCTGAAGCACAATTTGTTGAGATTTTTTTTTCTCTTGTTCCTGTTGCTTTTCACCACTTGGGTTGGGTAGCTTTCAAACGTCATGAGATCCTGCTTTTCATGGCCAACAGCCTGTGAAGCAGAATCCGTGCCTTGATGGAAAAGACAATGGACCTCTGTTTATAGAACCACACTTGCTTTCCCCCACCCACTCTACTGTTCCCAAATAATGAGCAGGAACAGATGGTTTTTCTCAATATTTTCTTCTTGAGTTAAAGCCTAACTGACTTGGGTTTTCTAAAACAGAGTTCCCCAATGTTTCCGGCATTGCGGACTGATGGATGGTTCGCACAAGTGGCCGGCAAGTGTGCACGCACAGCTCCATTTCCATGAGCAGCGTGCACATGTGCCTGCCGCTCGTGCAAATGGAGCGTGTGGACACGTGCTCGCCCGCTGCTTGCACAAGTAAGGATGCACATGCACGCACACATGCTTGCCAGCCGTTTCCATGGCCCAGTTGCAAGTCCCTCACAGCGCACTAGTGGGCCATGGCCCACAGGGTGGGGAATTCCTGTTCTAAAATTTGAAGCAAGATTATTTCTTTTAAAGTTCTTCAAAAGCTGGCTAAACCCATGTCCGAAATCATGTCAAAAGGTTTCTTTTTCTACACACAGCTAATTAGGAGTAAAACAAAATGTGTTTCTGGTGCATGTCATTCAGTGCTGGTGGCTACAGACCAGATGTGGGTTCCTCACAGTTCGGACCGGTTCGCCCGAATGGGTAGCAACCCGCTGGTGATGTCACTGACCCAGTTTGGTCAGTGCCGGTCCCTGGGCGCCGCCATCTTTTTTTTAATTTATTTTTTGTGTGGGGTTTTTGGTTTTTTGGGGATTTTTTTCCGTGCACTTCCGTTGCGATGTGAACCGGTGGGGAAGGTAAGTAGAACCCACCCCTGCTGCAGACAAATAAAAGTGGACATAGAAGGGAAATGATAAGTCCAACATAATGTGGACATGGCTCAAAGGAATGCAAATAATTCAACTCTGCAGAAGAGGGTGAGGGAAGAAATATCCATCTGGTTCAGTTCCAAGCCGAGAGAAAGGCACTGGAGACAAAATGGAGGCTTGAGGCTGATTAGAAAGAGTGTCCATCTATTGATGCAGAACCACCAAGCATATGTGAATCTAGGCAGCTGACCACATGGAGTTGAGAGTGAGGGTTTCTCTTCTCTTGGGCTTTGCACTTGAGCTTCCTGTTCCTGTGCAAGAGCATGTATTCTATTGACTGTTGTCAGACCCCCATGTGGCCATGTAGGGGTTATGTAAAGGTTATAGCTGGCTCTATAGGCAAAGTACAAATCCTAGGTGATTGTCTGAGCTAGGTTTGGTTGAAGTTTGGCGGGTGACGTAATGAGGTCTTGTATTCTGAAAGGGTGTTGGGCAATTCCTATTGTGGCTGAGGGCTAATCCTACCTTTTTTCAGACCTTGCTGCAGGGAGTAATGGATTACCAAATCCGCATTTCTAAAAGCTGGTGTCAGCTCAGTATCTGCTTGGGGGCAGGGTGCTGGGGCTTTGAGTTTCTGCCTCCCTTAAGATTTTTTATTTCTCTTTTAGGGGAAATATTTTATCCTGCCTTTTTAAAATATTCCTCAAAATATTTCATTCTTCTAGGAGGGGGGTGGGTGCTAATTGTCTACAGGGGAATGGCATGAAAAGTGGGATCAGCCTAGCATCCCTACATAGTCACAAGCAGACTAAGTCCAATCCCCCGTGAGTGCCAGGTGCCGATCATTAGCTGAGAAGATTTCTGTGGTAGATGCGTAATTAGCAATAAATCAGTTTAATTGAACCTTCACATGTGGACCTGGTCTTTCACACCCGACAGATTCCAATGTAAAGAAAAAGACAGGGAATCAGTTTGCCATGAGATAATAATACCAATTATGATGTCTATGTGGGTAGATAGATGTATGAGTAATCCAAATCTGGTGATATGGGGTGGCCACCACGTATGTCAACTTGCAAAAGCATTTCTAGTCTGCTCTCAAGTTGTCATGGGCAGCCCTGGATGGGGGGAGCACATTCCATGCATACCTTCTTCCAAGGGTGGATCTCAGATTACTGAAGCCAGCTTGTGAGGTGTGTCTTCTACTGCCCACAGGAGTGCCTCGTTGGAGTATGTGATTTATGATACAGACTTAGAGGAGGGGGAAAACAGGGTCAAAGATGAGCTGTAAATCACGTGCAGCAGAGCTGACCTCACTCCACTAGATGCCGACATGTTGCTCCTTATAAATAACTGGATTTCTTTTGAAACTTGGCTCGAGACTCATGAGTTAATTAGGCCATCTGTCAGAACCTTGACAACATAGTGACCTGCAATAAAAAAATAAAAAAAATTGGCAGCTGCTATCCTTGTTTTAATGATGACTATGGAGCCCTGCCTTTGTGATCTGAAGATGGGGGAAGATTTCCTGATCCGATTGGGATGATCAGACCATATTCTGGAGAGATACGGATTCCATCAGTTCCATCCATTCCGTGGTGCTTAATGTACTGAGGTTGAAGATCATTTTGATGACTGAGGGGTTGGCATAGTTTCCTTGATGGCCATGAGAAGTTTTAGTAGACCAGCGAGGATTCCTCTGCTCAATGTATGGATTATAGAGAAGATCTGGAGCAGTGGCCTCCAACCTTTTTGGCACCAAGGACTGGTTCCATGGAGAGAGGTTTTTCTGTGGACTGGAGGGGACGTGATTTCACATGCTGCCTGCATCCTATGTATGGGGCTTCGCTTGTTTGCGTGGCCCAGTTGGTGTGCCAGAGTGTGCACAGCGTGACTACTATTTTGAGACAACCCAGGAGCAAAATACAGTACACAGAGGTTAGTCTTACAAACAGTGGTTTATATACAAGACTTCTATATTCATGCATACACGTGGTAGGCACATACCGGGCAAGCAATCTCTATGCAGATAGAACACGATGAGGAGAGAGATACACGAGGAGAGGGAGACGCCTTCTCATGGCCTCCCTTATATAGACAGCTTCTTAAAGTGGCAATAACCCTGCTGACTCATCCTCAGTCTTCAAGTGGCAATACCCCTGCTGACTCATTCTCATTGCATCAGCATTTCAGTTTACAGCCTTACATCAGCTGGTCAGCTATTAAATCATCATTACTCTGACATGGTGGCATGCCACGGACAGGTGGTTGGGGACTCCTGATCTGGGGCATTGGTCTTAAGCACCTGCTTTTCTATTGATTAGGAGTGAACAGATGTATCGGCTCATTAGGAAAGTGGAGCAATTAAATATCAGGGAACAGAGCTAAAACAAGTAGAGGAAAACCAATGGGTTCAAGAATAGAATATACAGATCGATGATGATGATGATGATGATCATGATGATGATGATGATCATGATCATGATGATATGCGGTAAATAATTTCAGATTTGATTTGATGAAGAGTACGTGCTACACAGACTGGGTATGCTTCGCTCTCTCAAGAAAAGAGATGACATAATTTGTCTCAATAAGGAGCTCCAGGGCATATCCCTGCCTGCTTTGACTGGAAATGCTCTTTCAGCTTTTACAAGTACCAGTCTGGACAAATAAAGTGAATTGAAGCAGGGTGACTCCTTCACTTTGGGGGTATATATACTACGAAACTTATATCAAGGGCACCCCTTCACCAGAGGTGGGTTCTTCCAGGTTCGGACCGGTTCGCCCGAACAGGTAGCAACCCGTTGGTGACATCATGATGATGTCACAGAACCGAATCGGTCGGTGCCGGTTCGTGGAGGCTGCCATCTTTTTTTTTTGAATTTCTTTGAATTTTATTTTATTTTTTTAAAAATGGGGGGGGGTTTCGGTTTTTTTTCTTCTGCGCATGTGCAGAAGCTGAGTTTCCAGCACTATGCAAGCGTTGCCATCTTGTTTTTGGCTTTTAAAAAAAATCTGATTTTTTGCTAATGCGCATGTGCGCGTGTGCTTTGCGTGCGTGCGACCACACAGCGCGGCCACGCGGAGTGGGAGGAAGCAAACCGGCAGCGAGGTAAGTTAGAATTTACCCCTGCCCTTCACCCCTTGAAGATCTGCACCATTTCATGACTTGTTATTCAAGTCCCCCCCGCCCCCGGAAGCTATCTAATTTTGACTGGAATTGATTTTTGAAGCCTATCCTCTAACGGCATTGGCATGAAAAAGAAAAAAAGAAAATAAAATGATTTTTCCCCCTTCCTGTTCTTGCTCAGTGAGATTTTTTTCAACTATTCTGAGTTACGAGGGAACTTCTTTAGCAGTTTTGGAAAGCTTACCTCATAGGTTGAGGTCATTGTGACTTCTTGGCAAAGCCTTTCCCCATTCATTTTGATTTGAGTGGCATGGTTTTTCAAGGGCAAATCCCCAATGTTCCCTAGTATAATTGAGTCACTTGTGTTTGGATGAATTTCAGTCTGCATTACTCCAGGATGCTGACCAATGTCCTGTTTACTCAATTTTTGCTATTTGGAATTAATTCCTGGAGGAGCTATGCAACAGGCCAATCCGTCTTTAGGAAGAGAAGGCCCATTTGCTGATGATGGCAGGGTTTTTTTTTTCCAGATGACAAAAGTTCCAAACTTTAATTAAATGAAAATTTTTCTCTAAAGGTTTTCAGCAAATTTCAGCTAGGGTATGCCTTAATTTAGAAGTGATCTGTTTTCTTGCATCTGTGAATTTTTTTCAGTTTCCCAGGAGCTAAAGAACAGCTGATGATGTCACAATATCACTGGAATTGATGAGGACTAATTATTTTGGTCTATTTGGGGGAAGGGAGGGATTTCAAGCATTCTAGGTTCACTTTGCTCCTCAACCCTTCTCCAAGTAGGGGAAACCTAGCATAGGTTTTCAGCAAATGTTTAAGGCACCCATTTAATCCATTAACTTCTTTAAACCAAACCCTAAAAATTCAATAGAAAAAGCAACTGCTTTGACCCTACCCACCCCAAGGTGGTCTGGAAGTTTGGGGGAACTTTTTGAACTGCAAAAGGGATGGCGAGGCAGCCTCTAGAAGCTGCCCACTACTACATGAATCTGGCTGGTGACTTGCTGCTCAAGTGACTTGGAGGCATGGCAACTCTCTTGCAAGCAGGACTTGGTTTGGCAGGTATAATTTACACACCTGATGTGTAACCTGGCTGCAGTTGTTCACACATTGGTCAGCTTAGTATTAAGCCACCATGACATCTTATATGGGGAACTGTCTTTGAAGTTGAGCTGGAAGATTTACTGTATTTTTCGGAGTATAAGATGCACCGGAGTATAAAAACCTTAGTTTTTGGGGAGGAAAATAGGGGGGAAAATCTGCCTACCAGGTATTCATCTGGCTAGCATCCTTAGTCTGGTCAGCTTCAGCACATTATTTTATCCCTTGGTTAGGACTTTAAAAAACCTTCTTCTGAGAGAGTAACAATGAAAGAGCCTGCAAGCCAGTAAGAGCTGGGAAGATAGTTAGCACCTGGTTAGGGCTAGAAAAAAACTTATTCGGAGCAAGTAGAGCAATGAAAAAAATTCTGCAAAGACTTAGGGCTGGAAAAACATTCTTTGGAGAGAGTAACAATGAAAAAGCCTGCAAGGTAAGAGCTGGGAAGATCTGTTAGCACCTAGTTAGGGCTGGAAAAAAAAGCTACATTCGAAGTATAAGACGCACCCAAATTTTCAGCCACTTTTAGGGAGGAAAAAGGTGCATCTTATACTCCGAAAAATACAGTAGCTGGTGAAAATAGCACAGTGTCCCAGTATCTATCACTGGTTCAACCAGGTAAAATTGCATGATTCTAATTCACAGGGGTGTCAGACCTGCCCCAATCTGATCTCTTAGGAAAGAGAAACTCTCGACTCCATTTGGTTGAAGTGAAAGGGCACTTTTACTAAGAGATGTTGATTGCAGTAAAGTCAAGCGGAATCTAAAGTTCCCACTCGCCAATGTAGAACTAACCCCCTGGTCCCCTCCCCAGACCTCTTCCCCATGATCTTCCCATGTGTAGCCAATCCGGCACCGCTGAAATGTTTTGGGAAATGCTGAGGTGTTTGGGCTGGTGAAATTCCACTCTCAGGGTAAACGGCCTTGAAGATGCCAGCGTGCCAATACGAACCGGATTCCAAAACACTCTTCTTCAACTGTCAATTCCCCCCTCCCAATTTCCCATCATAAAGGTATACAGCTTTATTGCCCCTTTGTTCCCCCATCTCTTCCCCAATTGATGGCAGAAACGCCAGCAAGGCACCAAGCCGAAGGTGATGGATCTGACAATAGGCTCAGGCTACCTATTCATTGCCTAGCTGAGAATCTTGCTATATATCTTTCAAGTCTTGATCAGTTAGGATTTGAAAATTATCTGGAAAAAAAAATACCCGCATCCTATATCAGCCTCTCCAAGCCATTACATCATCAGCTGAGGTTCTTCTCCAAATACTATCAATGCTTTAGAATGATAGTATGGCACAGTGGTTAGAGTGGAGCACTGCAGGCTACTTCAGCTGACTGCTAGCTGCAGTTCAGCTGTTCAAATCTCACCAGGCTCAAGGTTGACTCAGCCTTCCATCCTTCCGAGGTGGGTAAAATGAGGACCCAGATTGTTGGGGGCAATATGCTGAACTCTGTAAACCACTTAGAGAGGGCTGTAAAGCACTATGAAGCGGTATATAAGTGCTATTGCTATAAAACAAAATTGTCTGTGTTGTCACCCTAGCTGTGCCATGCCTTTCCTATGGAGTTACAACTAACATTTCACTCTTCTTTGTACCAGGTCAAAATTAAGCTTTTAACGTGACTGATATGATCTACCTATTTTTATTATTAGTATTTACCCAAAGCACTTAACTTGGTTTCGGAATTAAATCATTTTGGAGGGTTCACACAATATACAGTACAACAAACTAACCAGATGAAATGTACACACACACACACACACACACACACACACACACACACACACACACACACACCCAAAAAAAACTATGTTAGTAATAATGAAGGTTAGTATGTGGCATATACTGTATTAACTGACTTGAAGAAACGAAGTTGTATGAACGGAGCTATTGTGCTAGCTTTCTGTCCGGGGTTTTATTTTAATGTAGGAATTTAAAGCATAATGGCTTTGATCATACTCTTTATAGAGCATGTAGTAGAGCATTCAAAGGAATAAAGAATGGTTTAAAATATCTGAATCAATCAATGTAAGTAGACCTGGTGTATCAGCATGTATTCGGTTACTCTATGAGTGCCTTTCTGTTACTTTAATTGGATATTTATTACATTCATTATGTTTTCAAATTATATTTTATGTTTTGGATAAATTGCCAAGGCTCAGCCTAGGCTGGAACTAGAAATACAACGAATGAATGAATGAATGAATGAATGAATGAATGAATGAATGAATGAATGAATGAATATTTCTAGCACCCACATTTTCCATTCAGTTCTATAAGTCACAAAAATATTCTTTCGGATCGATTTATAAGCTTTCTTTTCTCAGGTGTACTAAAATGCATGCCTTGACTGATGCCTTACATTGTAAAAACAGGTGGATTTTAAGGTAATGCATTAATGACACGAATGAAAATATTGGCCCAAATTTCTCAAAGAAACAGTCTTCTGAACCTGAGTCTTGGACACAAATAAATGTCACATTAATCTTAAACCATCTAGCAAAGAACATGGTGTAGGCTTAAAAGAATAATGCATGCTTTTGTATAAAATACACAACAGCAGAATGTGTCCAGTTATGCTTCAGGACCAAGTTAAATGTGATGCTATTTATACTAGCACCGGGAACACCGAGTCCCGATTGGCCCATAGATCGCAATTTCTTTTTCACACACAGACAAAATAATGATATGGTTCTACAAAGCTGTCCTGTCTCATGCTTGTTAAAGAGAGATCCAAGCTAGAAGTCAGGGAGAACAATTAATCAATGGAACAGCTTGCCTCTCGGAGTTCTGTGTGCTCCATCACTGGAGGTTTTCAAAAATAGACTGGACAACCATTTGACCAGATGGAATAAAGCTCCAACCTTGAGCAGGGGGTTGGACTAGAAAACCTCTAAGGTATCTTCCAGCTCTATGAACCTATGTTCCATGCCTCTCTTGGATGCTTCCTAATTCCATATTCCTGCTTCAGAGCTTTGTTTACTTTCCTGAGGATTTCTGGGAATCAGAAGCAGCGGTGAAATCTACTTCCCTTCCCTACCGGTTTGGAAGTGCACGCTCCGCCCGCGCTTTTTCACCCTCACTGCGCTCGTGCACATGCTTTTTCACTCTCTGCGCATACGCAGAACACTTTGCATATGCGCAGACGGTTAAAAAAGGAAATGGTGACATCCGGGCAGGTGGACGGAGCCTCGCGCTACCGCCGCTACCAGTTCTCCAAACCACAGGATGCCCCCGCTAACGGTACGCCCGGACCGGGCCGAACCGGTAGCATTTCACCCGACAGAAGCAATTTTATTAAAGGAGAAGGAAATTATCCTTAATGTAATTGTTAACCACAATGGTGCAGGGGTTAGAATGCAGTCTGTTAGGTTAATTCTGCCAGCTGGTAGCAGTTCAATCCTAACTGGCTCGAGGTAGAACTCAGACTTCCACCCTTCTGAGGTCGGTAAAATGCGGATCCAAATGGTTGGGGGCAATATGCTGACTGTGTAAGCCGCTTAGAAGGAGCTGTGAAGTGGTATATAAATCTAAGTGCTCTTGCTCTTGCTATTATTATCATCAGTTAGATTTGCAGTATATTCCACCTTTCTTCCTGGAGCTCAGAGCAGCTGACATAGCAATCTTCCTCCAGTTATCCTACAGGGCAACCGTGTCAGGGATCTTGGTACATAGGTTCATCCTCATGTCCTACTCGTCATGGCACAAAGATGCCTCCCTCATTGATTGCAGAAGACACGTCTTCAGGACATTCCTCTCATCTCCAGTTGATTGTGGGAGGGAGAGAGAGGGAGGGGGAGAGAGAGGGGAGGGAGAGGGGGAGGGAGAGGGAGAGGGAGAGGGAGAGGGAGGGAGGGAGGGAGGGAGGGAGAGAGAGAGAGAGAACATTTGTGTTCAGGTGTTCCCATTTAAAATTAGTGCTTTTCATTTAACAGAATAACATTGTTGGAAGGGACCCTGTAGGTCATCTAGTCCAACACCTCACCCAAGCAGGAGATTTATCTCAACACAAGTTTTACTGTGGAACAGTCTACATCAGGGGCATCAAACTCAAGGCCTGCAGGCCAAATTCGGTGCCTCTGCCAGCAAAAATGGAGCTCAGGAGGGCCGCATGTGGCCCTTGCAAGCTCCGTTTTTGCTGGCAGAGGTTGCAGGAGGCCGTCACAGCCAAAAACAGACATTGGGAGCCCAATTTTGCCGGCAGAGCGCTTGGGCTGCCACAGGAACTCATGACATGTGTGATGTCAAGCTGGCCACACCCACCCTGGCCACGGCCACCCCAGTTCCCTGAGGTCAAACACAACCCTGATGGTGCCCTCAATTGATTTTGACACCACTGGTCTACATCCAGTGATGATATGGTTGGTCTGAGATCACCTCAGCTCCCGTGGGTACTAGGGGTACAATCCAGTGGTGGGTTCCTACTGGTGCAGGGGTAGGGGTACAATCCAGTGGTGGGTTCCTACTGGTGCAGTCGACTCTACTGCACCAGTAGCGGCCAGAAGATGGCGCTATTTGTGCATGACAGCTCCGGTGCCATCTTCACCAGTCTGTCATGCGATGCCATCTTTTTTGGGGAATTTTTTGGCTGATTTTGCTTCCTGCGCACGCGCAGGAAGCAAAATCGCACAAGGTGGTGTGCGTGCATAGAGAGAGCGTGCACGCTGAAACATGGCAATGTATGCGCAGGGCACCAGTAGCACAAAGAACAAGCAATCCGCTCCTGGTACAATCCCTGCCCTCAGGTGATCTAGTGTTGCCTCCATGGCCATTTTAATATATCACTTAGTGTATTCAGGATTTGAACAGGATTGGCATTCAGCAGTTTCTGTTTAGTTGCTGGCCCAGCCTGAAAAGTTTTTCTACCTCTTCTGCGTGACTTGGAAATTGCTCTCAGAACCACCTTCTCCATGTTCTAGCTGTCCTGCAGGCCCTCTTGGAACCTGGCAACACTCTGCAGCTCTTGCGGAAAGAGAGGAAAATGATATTTTTCTTTCAAATGAAAGCAAATTGTATGAAAGGAACAGACACAAGATGCGTGCATGACTCAGGAAAGCAATTCTAGGTTACACATGAATTTCACAGTTTCTTAAGGAGAAACCCAAGAAAATGTGAACCAAGGAGGAGTGGCTAGTCAGCTCCCTCCATTTCATTTCACTACCATCCGTGTTTAGAAGGAGTTGGAGAGTTACTTTTAAACATGGCTTTAAGCGCCGTTCCTGAATAACAATACTCTCAAACAGAACTCTTCATTTCCTTATCTGAGACTGGCTGATTGTCAGGCTCCTTTGGCATCTATCTGCAACAAAACCCAAGAGTCAGATCAGAGCAAGTTCTAGCTGTGGCTCCAAGTTCCCTTCTTCTCAGTCAACCCTACATGAAGGTGTGGGAAGCCACCCCCTCCTAGAAGAATGAAATATTTTGAGAAATATTTTAAAAAGTCAGGATAAAATATTTCCCCTAAAAGAGAAATAAAAAATCTTAAGGGAGACAGAAACTCAGAGCCCCAGCTCCCTCCCCCAGCAGATATTTTAGTGCCCATTAAAAAAGACTGGGCCATCCTATTTACAAAACAAAAGACCTTCAGCTCCAGGGTAAAGGGATTAAGACATGACCCTTCAGAACATATCGTATTTTTCAGAGTATAAGACATACCTTTTTCCTCCCTAAAAGAGGCTGAAAATTTGGGTGCGTCTTATACTCTGCCCTAACCAGGGGATAAAATAATGTGCTGAAGCTGAACAGACTAAGGACGCTAGCCAGATGAATACCTGGTAGGTAGATTTTTTCCCCCTATTTTCCTCCCCCAAAACTAAGGTGCGTCTTATACTCCGGTGCATCTTATACTCCGAAAAATACAGTAATAGGATTAACCCACTACCTTTTAGCAACAGAGCTCACTACATTGCACAATCCCCTAAGAACATTGCATCACCCTCCAAACTTCAACTAAACTTAGCTTAGACAACCTATAGAGCCAGCTATGACCCCTACATAACCCCTACAACAGCCAATAGAATACATGCTCTTGCACAGGAACAGGAAGCTGAAGTGTAGAGCCCAAGAGAAGGTATAAAAACCCCTCACTCTCAACTCCATGTGGTCAGCTGCCCAGAATCACACGTGCTTGGTGGTTCTGTTTCATCAATAAATGGATCTTCTTTCCAATCAGCCTCCATTTTGTGTCCAGTGCCTTTCTCCCAGCTTGGAACTAAACCAGATGGATATTTCTTCCCACAAAGGAGACCATTAAGTGGATGGCTTTTCCACCTGTTGGTGGCCTTGGGATGAAGGACAAATGAAGCCCAGGGAATCTATCACTCACTTTCCTTAACTTGTTCATCATTAAAAACCTAAAGGCAGCACCATTCTTTGGCCTGAAGCAGAGGAGGGAGAGCCCTAAGACCAGGGTAGTGTTGGGAAACTGCCAGCTAGGATGGAAGGAAAGGTCAAGCAAGAGCCTAGCTTAGAATCTTTACATAGCCACAAGTGACATAAGATTCATAAAGCCTTGTTTGCAAAGGAAGGCAAGCAGTCAGGTGAGATTCTTGTAACACATGTGGCAAGCAATAAAGTTACTGACTTTGGCTTTTCACAAGAGATGCTATGGTTGCATATCCCTGACAGACAGATACTCTTAACATGCTTATAAGAAAGAAACTGGAGCTGTCTAAGCCCTAAATAAGCCACGTATATCCTTTGGCATTCCGAATTACAAGCAGGGATAAATTTACTGAATGCATCTTTGTCCACTCAGCTGTAAAATTATGCACCATCATATAAAAAGGGCCAAAAAATTGTCTCTTCACTCTTATCTTTCTGCTTCTTGTTGCTTCAAGCCATTTTCTTCCAGTTTGGGCCCACAAACCAGTAGTGAGCCAGTAGTGAAACATTACAAAAAAAATAGGCTTCAAGTAGCAAAATTTAGTACCACACGGAAAAGAATATTTTGAATAACTAGACTTGAATTTTACGGCTGAGTAGTTGAAAATGGCAATGCATAAAGAATTCAAATGTACAGTTATCCGACTTCTGTTCGATAGTTGAGTGTGTATCCCATTTCACAGCACAAGAATCAAAATGGCCTTCAACATTTCTTCAATTGAGTTTTTATAGGGCAATCTTAACACTCGTCCCTGAGGGAAGGGAAGTATGGGTTAATACCATACGTGCTGAGTTAATAGTACTGCTACCCCGAGTATGCCGTACATCAAAGTAGAGCTTTAATTAGAGCATAATTATATTTTCATTTATTTTTTTTCCAGTGAGTAAATTTATACCTCACTAGAACTTTCCTCCAGACTATAAATTAAGCTACCATTAATAAGATTGTATTTGTCCTAATTTGTGTACCACACTTATTTATCTGCTTTTTATTAGCCATATTGAAGTAGTTTTTTTGTACTCTGGCAACTAATCTATTTGTGGAGTGAAATAATGCCAACTAATTATAATGCCAACCCCTTTATAAAGGAGTATAAACAAAGAGAATTATTACTGATTTATTAAAGGAACTACGTCATATATACTATGGCCAAGATTATTTTTATATATATACAATGAGGTTATGCAAATGTTTGGAAAATCTCTTTGCATAATATAAGAACATTGGAGAAATTCACATCTGATATCAGAAAATATGAATATATACTTTTTTCCCCTCCAAGTACATTTCTGTTGATTGACAGATCTTAAATATAAATCTTTGCTTGACACAGATCTCTTCCTTCTTTTTGAAATGTTTCTTCTGAAACCTGAACTGAAAATAATCTTGTAGAATAATAAAACTAACACTCTTTAAAATTCAGAGGATAACCTAAGTAATTTTGTTTTCTCTCTCTCTCTCCTGTCAAAACAATGACAACAGAACATTCAGATACTAGTTGATGGTCATTGTTATGACGTCTGGACCAGAGGTGGGTTCCTACCAGTTCTAACTGGTTCTTTAGAACCGTTAATAAATCGGCGATGATGGCATGGAACTGGTTCTGTCGGTGCCAGTCTGTGGGTGCCACCATCTTGGATTTTGCTTCTGCGCATGCGCAGAAGCTATTTTTTGATTGCCTGGCGCGACCCTGAGCAAACCAGCAGCAAAAGGATCCACAACCCACCCCTGGTCTGGACTTTTAGGGCTGGAGAAGGTCACAAGCTCTTGCCTAGCAGGCTGCAGCCAGTTTCAGAACAGCTGATTCACAGAAGATAAATTGATTACCTAAGAACCTGGATCCAAGAAAGGATGGGATCTTAGCTCTAGAACAGGGGTGTCAAACTCAAGGCCTGGGGGCCAGATCCAGGCTGTGGGGTGCTTAGATCTGGCCTGCGGGGCCGCCCTGGAAACAGCAAAGGACCGGCCCGTGGTGCCTCTGCCAGCAAAAATGGAGCTTGGGGAGGGGCATGTGTGGCTCCCCAAGCTCCATTTTCACTGGCAGAGGGCGGCAGGAGGCCATTGTGACAAAAAATGGGGCCTGGGGGGGGCACACATGCCCCCAGCTCCATTTT
The DNA here is from genome assembly GCA_023053685.1 of Diadophis punctatus similis. NCBI lineage: Eukaryota > Metazoa > Chordata > Lepidosauria > Squamata > Dipsadidae > Diadophis > Diadophis punctatus. The sequence goes on from JALIGW010000017.1 coordinate 17,106,050, forward strand.
CATTGACAGAGGGCTAGCACAACAAACTAAAATGTTTCCCCTTTTGCATTTGAGCATCCAAGAAGGGACAGGAAAGGAGAAAGGGAAAGAGGAAAGACAAAGAAAAAGGAGGAAAGATGGGAGGAGAGCAAGGAAGGAAAAATAAGGAAAGAGGGGAAGGAAGAAGAAAGGAGAATGAAGAGGGAAGGAAAAAGGAGAAAAGGAAGGAAGGAAGGGAGGGAGGGAGGGAGGGAGGAAGGAAGGAAGGAAGGAAGGAAGGAAGGAAGGAAGGAAGGAAGGAAGGAAGGAAGGAAGGGGATTATAATGATAGGGAGGGAGGGTCTGAGGGAAGTCCTGCCTTAGCACTTGGCCACCACCGGTGCCCCCGACACAAGTGATGTTGAGCTGGCCACGCCCATCCCAGCCACGGTTCCCCCGGCTCCCCAAGGTGAAACACAACCCTAATGTGGCCCTCCATGAAATCGAATTTGACACTCCTGCTCTAGAACATCACTACTACATATTTAAAGCTACATTTTTGCTCTAATGCCCTCTACCCATGTGCAGATGGAAAACTAAGCTTCTTTCAATCATTTCTCTTGTTAAGATTAATTCAGTTCACCTTTTCCCCACAAGGATACCTTCTCCACCAGATAACACACAAGAAGCATCTACTCCAGACAACAAACACCGAAGCTGATTTCACACAATGAAGAAAACTTTCAACCTTTTAGATAATTATAATTATCCCCAAAAGATGGCCTAACATGGTGGGTTGGTTTACACAAGCAAAGTCAATGGCTGGGTTCCTACTACAAGGTGAGCCAGAATTCAGTCAATCCTATTTTATTTATGGCTTATTTGTTACATTTATTTGTCGCCTATCTCACTCTGGGGCTACTTTAAGTGGCTTACAACAACTGAAAAAGTATTGCAGAGATGTTTACAACAGAGACTTAAGAATGAAGGTCCTTGGTGCTCTCTGAGCATCCTTGTTTTCTTGAAGATGTTTCATGAAAAAGGCCAACGCAGTCCTGAGCTGCATAAATAGAGGGATACAATCAAGGACCAGAGAGGTACTAGTACCACGCTATAAAGCCTTGGTCAGACCACACCTAGAGTACTGCATCCAGTTTTGGTCACCACACTACAAAAAAGACATTGAAACTAGAGAAAGTGCAGAAGAGAGCAACCAGAATGATAAAGGGTCTGGAAAATAAAACATACAAAGAGCGGTTGCAGGAACTGAGCTTGGCCAGTCTAGCGAAGAGAAGGACCAGGGGTGACATGATAGCAGTCTTCCAATACTTGAGGGGATGCCACAGAGGGTCAGGCTGTTCTCTATGGCACCAGAAAGCCAAACAAGAAATAACGGATGGAAGCTGACCAAGGAGAGATTCAACCTGGAAGTGAGGAGAAACTTTCTGACGATGAGAGCGATCAACCAGTGGAACAGCTTGCCAGCGGAGGTTGTGAGAGCCCCAACACTTGCGACCTTCAAGGAGAGACTGGACTGCCACCTGTCTCAAATGGTGTAGGAACTCCTGCTTGAGCAGGGGGTTGGACTAGATGACCTACAAGGTCCCTTCCAACTCTAATAATAAATCTAAATCTAGGTAACATCATCAGTGCTAGTAAGGAGTGCTGCTTGCTCTCAGTTTATATTCTGGTGTCTTGCCCTATCCGTGCTGATGGGTTTGGTCTTAGAGATTCTTTGGTTGGGCTGTTTACTGTTGGATCTTTGGCAGTTCCTTGATTGGGGTATTGTTTACTTGATTGTTGGTCTGATGTTAACCTTGGAGTTGATCTATGCTTATCTGGGTGCCGATTGCTGGTGGAGAGGTGCTTGGGTCGATTGCTGGTGGAGAGAAAGGAGGAAGAGAAGGAGGGAGAGATGGATTGAAGAAGGAAAGAAAAAAGGAAGAGGAAGGAAGCAAGGAAGGCAGGCAGGGAGGGAGGGAGGAAGGAGAGGGAGGGAGGGTGGGAACGGAACGGGCAGGAGGGAAGAGGGAGGGAGGGAGGAAGTATGGAAGAGAGAGGGAAGGAAGGAAGGAAGGAAGGAAGGAAGGAAGGAAGGAAGGAAGAAAGAAAGAAAGGAAGGCTTGAATGTGTGACTGATATGTAATACACAATAGTATGCTGAAAACACACTGCATTACTCTGACAGTGAGAGCAATCAACCAATGGAATAGAAATTGCCTTCGGAAGTTGTGGGAGCTTCATCACTGGAAGCTTTGAAGAAGAGACTGGACTGCCATCTGTCAGAAATTGTAGAGTCTCCTGCTTGAGCAGGGGGTTCGACTACATGACCTACAAGATCCCTTCCAACTGTGTTAATCTGTTAATCAGAGAAGATGATATGGACAATGTCACGGTGTGAATATTGTCAGTTGTATGTCTATGCAGGGTGATGCACCCCTATTCTAATATTATGGTATATTCCAATACAAGCAGAACACGTGATATGATCTTGTATGCATGTCCACATTCCTGATTCACAATTAATCACTTTGGCTCTTGACCGGAACGGTCGCATTTTCTTAGCAAAAATGTAATTATTCAGAATTTATTGTTTTTGTACTGAAATAAATATTTTTATTAGACTTTTAATCTCGGCTTTATTTCTAACTGTCTGAATTCCAAGCAAAGATCCAAATTGCCTCTATGAGATTTATTCTCATCCCTCAACAGACAAAGAGAGTCGAATCTTCATCTTTACCTTCTGCGCCATCACAAAATCCATCCGGCCATCTTTAATCCCATGCATGGGTGTCGTTTTCTGGACCTGTGGGTTGGAAACAGTTCATCCCGTTCACTTGTTCATTCCCTCTGACGTTCACGTGAGATGTTCTCCTACCCCAGGCTGCCCCCTCCCCTCACAAACAAGACATTTTGGGAGTCATTCTGCGTAACATGGACCATAAATATAGCACACAGTTCTCATTTGCATAATCGTCGCAACATTAAGGGAAATGTATTGGTCCTGGACTGTCTCTCCCAGTACAGGTAGTCCTCGAGTTATGACCAGAATTGAAGCTCAAAATTTATGTTGCTAAGTGAAACATTTGCTTAAGTGAGTTTGCTCCGTTTTACACCTTTTCTTGCCACCGTTGCTAAGTTGAATCATTGCATTTGTTGCAGTGAGGAACATGGTTGCTAAGTGAATCTGGCTCCCCGATTGACTTTGCTTGTTGGAAGGTTGCCAAAGGCACACTGCGACCGTCATAAATATGAACCACTTGCTAAGCGTCTGGATTTTGATCATGTGACCATGGGGAACGCTGCAACGGTCGTTAAGTGTGAAAAATGGTCATACGTCACTATTTTCAGGGTCATTGTAGCTTTGAACGGTCACTAAATGGACTGTTGTAAGTCAAAGGCTACTTGCACTAACTTTAAGATGATAATGTGCCTCCTGCTGTGATTGTATTTCTCTTTCCTTTCTCCCCTTCCAGAGAATTGTGCAAGGGTGACATTTTCTCTTCCTCAAATGCAGAAACCAATACAAATGAACTGTAAATTGCAGCAAGTGTTGGAAGTGCTAAATGGAAACAATACTTAAACCCTAGCTGAATTTCCAAAGAGCAGCTGTTAAACATTTAAACCCTTCGTCCCCCACTGAACATGCCTGAAATTTATTTGGTGGTATCGTCATAAAAATGCATGAGAATGTAAATGCTTGAGTGACCCATTAATCTTTCGAGCCGTAAACATAACATCTTTTTAACCCTGGTGAGATATATAACTATACTTTATTTTGAATGAAAGCATTATCGTGGCTCTGAAGATGCTCCGTGTCTTTCTGGGTATATAAATAAGAACAAATTAATATGAAAGTTATGTCGGTATGAAAAGTGTGCCGCTATTCAGGTGGCAGAGCGAAGGGATGTTTAGCAAGTCAAAAGTACACTTGGTTTCTGGTGAGCGCTGAAAAATCTCATCACAATATCTATGGGGATATGACTTGGGTATGTCTAGTGAAAAGAAGGACTAGGAGGGACATGATAGAAGGGTTCCAATAATTGAGGAGTTGCCACAAGGAAGAGGGGGTCGACATATCACCCAAAGCACCAGAAGGCAAGACAAGAAACAATGGATGGAAACTAATCCTCCTCCAGGTCCCATCAGCTAAACAATGTCGGTTGCCAGGTCCACAGGGGAGAGCCTTCTCTGTGGGAGCCCCATCTCTCTGGAACCAACTCCCACCAGAGATCCGGACCATCCCCACTCTACTGGCCTTTCGCAAAGCCGTGAAAACATGGCTCTTCTGGCAGGCGGGGTGAAGAAGAAGAACATCAGATTCCCCCATGAATGAATGATTTTTAACATTATGTCATGTTTTTTAAAGTGTCATGTATTATTGTATTGTTCTTATACCTGTTGTACGCTGCCCTGAGTCTTACGGGATTGGGCGGCCTATAAGAACTTTTAATTAAATTAATTAAATTAAATTAATCAAGGAGAGAACCAATCTAGAACTGAGAAAAAATTTCCTGACATTGAGGACAATTAACCAGTGGAACAGGTTGCCTCCAGAAGCTGTGGGTACTCCATCACTGGAGGTTTTTAAGAAGAGACTAGATAGTCACTTGTCAGGAATGGTATAGGGCCGTGATGGCGAACCTATGGCACACGTGCCACAGGTGGCATGCAGAGCCCTCTCTGCGGGCATGTGAGCCATCGGCCCAGCTCAGCTCCACTGCGCATGCACATCCCGCCTCTCGCCTCCCGCTTCCCACCTCCCACTGGTTTTTGGATCTTTGCCGTGCATGCGCTGGGGTGCAGTGCATGAGGGAGACACATGGGCATGTGCGGGGCACACGTGGGGGTCACACGTGCATGTGTGGTAGTCAGGGATGGGGATGGGGTGCATGGGGAGGACACATGTGCATGTGCGGGGGCAGGGTGCACGCGGGGGATCATGCGTACATGCATGGGGGGTCGCACACACGTAGCATTATGGGTGCGCACGCACACGCTGTTGCGCACGCACTTTCGGCACGCGATGACAAAAAGGTTAGCCATCACTGGTATAGGGTTTCCTGCTTGAGCAAGGAGTTGGAGTAGAAAACTTCCAAGGTCCCTTCCAACCTTGTTATTTTGTTATTCTGGATGTCTGTAAATCCTTTATGGCCCTCAGCAAGTAGAATGTGAGGGTTACTGTAATTGTCATTTGCTAATTGACTCAAGGAGAAATTTGAGAAACATTCGCTTTATGAGGTGCCATTTTACTAACTCAGCTCCAAGTTGTGTTATGGATGGGCCAGTAAAAGTGAAATAATTATTTCTCTGAAAGAGTAAACAAAGCTGCCTTCATTCTCCTGACATAACCTATTCCTGGGTATTTTTCAGTACAGGTTAATTTCAATAAAGGTTTTAGAAGAGCTCTTTTTTTTTCTTGACTGAGTGTGGGATCAAGTCATGTGAGAAATTCTAGGCCGGAAAAAAGATGTTTGGAGATCTGGAGGCTAAACCCAATGATGAACGATTGAGGGAACTAGGTTGTTGTTGTTAGTTGCGAAGTCGTGTCGGACCCATCGCGACCCCATGGACAATGTTCCTCCAGGCCTTCCTGTCCTCTACCATCCCCCCGGACTCCATTGAAGCTCACGCCGACTGCTTCAGTGACTCCATCCAGCCACCTTGTTCTCTGCCGTCCCCTTCTTCTTTTGCCCTCCATCGTTCCCAGCATTAGGCTCTTCTCCAGTGAGTCCTTCCTTCTCATTAGGTGGCCAAAGTACTTGAGTTTCATCTTCAGGATCTGGCCTTCTAAAGAGCAGTCAGGGTTGATCTCCTCTAGGAATGACCGGTTGGATTGCCTTGCAGGGACTCTCAGGGAACTAGGTATGTCTCATCTAATGAAGAGAAGGACAAGGGATGATAGCAAAGCTATGGGCGACCAAGTGGAAAGTCCCGAAGGCTGAAACAAGGACTGAAGTAAATTGCAAATTGTGTTCAAGCTGAATCCCAAACAGGCCAGAAGCTCAAGGAGATGTTGGTGAACTTGAAGGTACATGGATGAAGGATAGAGACTTTTAAACCTGGTTCTACCTGCAAGGAACCAGAAGCCCATTCCCTTAAGCTTGATTTAGACTTGTCCACAAACATGTAGGCATTGATGCATACCTACACTGTGAATGGATTTAGATTTAGATTTATTATTAGAGTTGGAAGGGACCTTGTAGGTCATCTAGTCCAACCCCCTGCTCAAGCAGGAGTTCCTACACCATTTGAGACAGATGGCAGTCCAGTCTCCCCTTGAAGGTCGCAAGTGTTGGGGCTCTCACGACCTCTGCTGGCAAGCTGTTCCACTGGTTGATCGCTCTCACCTTCAGAAAGTTTCTCCTCACTTCCAGGTTGAATCTCTCCTTGGTCAGCTTCCATCCGTTATTCCTTGTTTGGCATTCTGGTGCTATAGAGAACAGCCTGACCCCCTCCTCTCTGTGGCATCCCCTCAAATATTGGAACACTGCTATCATGTCACCCCTGGTCCTTCTCTTCGCTAGACTGGCGTAATGAGTAAGCGTAATGAGTAAGCGTAAGTTGCACATGGTTTTAGAAGGACAGACACGCACAACTCCCAAATCTCAACTACACATCGTGTGGAGATGCGCATCCTGCATGCTGATTGGCTGATCCCACTTCCTGTTGGGAGGTGGGAGGAAGTCAAGGCACATTCAAACAGCAAAATGGAGCAGCTGAAGGAGAGATTTGCCGACGAAGTAAGGAGATATAAACACAGTATAAACGCAACCACTGTGTAAGTGTCTCCGAATGATGGACACATGTGTTTCCTGACTGCAGTGATGCAGAAGTCTAACCCTAACCTTACGCATTTTCACTGGCGTGACTGATAGTAAACCCAGCTGGAGAAGGACATAGAAGCTAATAGATTAGAATCCTTGCATTGACTGATGAAGCAGTCTGCAAAATGCCAATAACCAGAAAAAAGAATCAATCCACTAATGCATGCCCATAGGGGCATCATGTCTAACCTGAACTAATATTCTATTGCAAGCGGATCATAAATATAGGCAACCTTGTTTGTCAAGCTAAGCTAACATGTCTGGGTCAGGATTTTGCAAAAATGCAAAGGCATTTTTAATCACCAATTAAAGGCTGTTTATTCTGACCTTTGGCTGAGTGAATGGCATAAAAGTGCATAGCAAATGCAACATGCTACCAATATAGGCTTGGGTTAATCTAAAATGCAAAAACAAAAGCAGAATTCAACCCCCTGTGTATCATGCCCGGGCTGCATTGATTTCACGGATACATCCATGCAGTTTTCTTAGCAGGATACAGAAATGGTTTACTGTTGCAAAGAGGAAGAACAAAGATGTTAAGGGATTTGGAGGCTAAACCATACGATGAATGATTTGAGGGTACTAGGTATGTCTAGTCCAACAAAGAGAAGGATGAAGGTGATGTGATACAGGTCTTCCCATATTTGAGGGGCTGTTGCAAGGAAGAGGGGGTCGATTTATTGTCCAAAGCATCCGAGGGTAGGACTAGATCAGTGATGGCGAACCTATGGCATGGGTGCCACAGGTGGCACGCGGAGCCATATCTGCCGGCACGCGAGCCGTTGCCCTAGCTCAGCTCTAATGCGCATGTGTGTGCCTGCCAGCTGATTTTTGGCTCACGCAGAGGCTCTGGGAGGGCGATTTCAGCCTCCGGAGGGCCTCCAGGGTGGCAGGGGGAGCGTTTTTGCCCTCCCCAAGCTCCAAGAAAGCCTCTGGAGCCTGGGGAGGGCGAAAAATGGGCCCACCAGACCCACTGGAAGTCGGGAATGGGGGGGTCATGCACGCATGTGCAGGAGGGTGGGTCAAGTGAGGGGCTTTGAATTATGGGTGTGGGCACACACGCGCGTGCAATAGCATGCACGCGCACTATTTCGGCACCCGAGGAAAAAAAGGTTCGCCATCACTGGACTAGACGCAATGGATTCCCCACTATCCTGTCAGAGCTGAAGAAACTTTTGGATGAGAAGCGAAACGTCTTCAAAATAAAAAACAAGAAAGTCCAGAAAGTACTACCCTCTAGTACTGCAGGTCACTTTAGCTGACTGTGATCCGCAGGTCAGCGGTTCAAATCTTACCGGCTCAAGGTTGACTCAGCCTTCCATCCCTCCGAGGTAGGTAAAATGAGGACCCAGATTGTTGGAGGCAATGTAAATATACATTGCTTACTGGTGTAAACCGCTTAGAGAGTGCTTGCACTGTGAGGCGGTATATAAATATCACAAAATTAAACAAACAAACAAACAAACAAACAAACAAACAAACAAACAAACAAGCAAATAACCAGCTGTCTGCAAGGAATATAAATCCTTCCATTCCGCACTATCCTGTCAGAGCTGAAGAAGCTTCTTGGATGAGAAGCGAAACGTCTTCAAAAGAAAAAACAAGAAAGTCCAGTTGCCTCCTGAAAAAGCACCTTTGGGACAATGGATGGAAGCTCATGAAAGGAAGATCCAAATAGAACTAAGGATAAATTTCCTGATAGAACAATTGAATGGCTTACCTCTGCAATAGAATAGAATAGAATAGAATAGAATAGAATAGAATAGAATAGAATAGAATAGAATAGAATAGAATAGAATTGGAAGGGACCTTGGAGGTCTTCTAGTCCAGCCCCCTGCTCAAGCAGGAGAACCTATACCATTTCAGATAAGTGGCTGTCTAGTTTCTTCTTAAAAACCTCCAGTGATGGAGCGCCCACAATTTCTGAAGGCAAGCTGTTCCACTGGTTAATTGTCCTCACTGTCAGGAAATTTCTCCTTAATTCCAGGTTGCTTCTCTCTTTGTTTCGTTTCCAACCATTATGTCTTGTCCTGCACTCTTGTGCTTTGGAGAATAATTTGACCCACTCTCCTTTGTGGCAGCCCTTCAAATATTAAAATACTAAAATACTGCTATCATGTCACCCCTAATTCTTCTTTTCTTTAGACTAGCCAGATGCAAAACCTGCAGCTGTTCTTCATAAGTTTTAATCTCCAGGCTTTTTTGCTCTTCTCTGAACTTTTTCCAAAGTCTCAACATCTTTTAAGTAGCATTTGGCAACTCCAAATCTCAACCAACAAATGCTCTGTCCTACACATTGGCAGCACAAATCAGAACACCAAATACAAGGTGGGAGGATATGACCTTCACTCTGTCAAGGACCTAGGAGTACTCATCTCAAATGATCTAAGCCTCAGAGCTCACTGTAACAGCATTGCCAAAAAGGCATTAAGAGTTGTTAACCTAATCTTGCGAAGCTTCTTCTCCGGTAAAATTGTATTGCTAACTAGGGCATACAAAACCTTTGCTAGACCAATTCCCGAATATAGCTCATCTGACTGGAATCCGCACTGTATATCAGACATTAATACAATTGAGCGGGTCCAGAGGTATTTCACGAGAAGAGTACTCCACTCTTCTACTCACAATAGAATACCTTATGCCATCAGGCTTGAAATTTTGGGCTTGGACAACCTAGAACTATTCCGCCTATGGTCTGACCTAAGCTTAATACACAAAATTGTCTGCTACAACGTCCTACCTGTCGATGACTAATTCAGCTTCAACCGCAATAATACACGAGCACACAATAGATACAAACTCAAGGTAAACCTCTCCAAACTCGATTGCAGAAAATACGACTTTATCAACAGAGTGGTCAATGCCTGGAATGCACTACCTGACTCTGCTGTTACATCCTCAAACCCCCATAACTTTAACCTTAAATTGTCTACTCTGGACCTCACCCAATTCCTAAGAGGTCTGTAAGTGCATAAGTGCACCAGCGTGCCTACTGTCCCTGTCCTACTGTCCCCATTTATTCGTCCCCATTTCCTGTTCATGTCCATGTTTATACTTATACCTGTTATCTCGTACATGTTTTGACAAACTAAATAAATAAATAAAATAAAATAAATAAAGTATGGTGACCAAAATTGGTTGCAGTATTCCAGGTGTGGCCTGACTAGGGTTTTGTAAAGCGGCTTGTTGGCTTTATTGGAAATTGTCCCTCAACCTTTTCATAAAAAGCACTCACAGTATATAAGGCTAAACGTGTACAGAAGGTACAACATCCGGCAGGAAGGTTGTTGATCAGTGCAGGGTATAAGGATAATATGATGATTGTACTGAAAAGTCTGCCTGGATTACCAGTTGCTAACCAATCATAATCTGCGGTGTTGGTGTTGACCTTTAACGCTCAACATGACTTCAGAACTGACCATCTGCAACGCTGCCTCGATTACAAGCTTGTCAGGCCAGCGAAATCTGAAAGAGATGCTTTTTTAATTTTATTTTTACTGCTCTAAAAAGCTTGCTATCTGGCAGACAGGAGACTATCCTTGGCATTATTATTTGCTCTTAACCCTCATCTTCCATATTTAGAAACTGTCGGTACCAAGCTCTTTCCTCTTACTTTTCTTCATTAATTGATCTTAGCATTTTAATGTTTGTTTGTTTTTAAAAATTGTTGACTTCCTTACATGCTTACCTCTGCAAGGTTGGCTTGGGAAGGAAAAGAGGGAGGGAGGGAGGGGGGAAGGAGGGAGGGAGGGAAGAAGGAAAGAAGGGAGGAATGATGGAGGGAGGGAGGGAGGGAGAAGGAGGGAGGGAGGGAGGAGGGAGGGAGGAAGGGAAGGAAGGAAGGATGGAAGAAGGGAGGGAGCGAGGAAGGGAGGAAGGGAAGAAGGGAAGAAGGAAGGAATGATGGAGGGAGAGAGGGAGGGAGGAAGGAAGGAAGGGGGGAGGGAGGGAGGGAAGAAGGAGGCAGGGAGGGAAGGAGGGGAGAAGGAAGGATGGAAGGAGGGAGGGAAGGAAGGAAGGAAGGAATATCAGGTAGGAATTTTCCTACCAGAGGCGATTTTAGGATCTTGCTTCCTCGAAGTCATTCGTATTCAGAAAATAAAACCGAGATTCAAATCTAATTTACAAAATATTTATTTCGGTACAAAAGTAACAAAAATAAACCCTTAATAAGCTACATCTTTTCAGCTAATGAATTCACGTCTGCCTTCGGGCAGGCATCGAAGAAGAAAGGGAAGTGGGAGTAGACAAAATTCCTGGAATGCACGCATGTGTAGTAAAACATATCACATGTCTGCTTGATTAGAAATAAACCTTAGAAAACGGTAGAGATGCACAACTGGCAATTATTCACATCGTGACAAGGAAGGAAGGAGCGAGGGAGGGAGGGAGGAAGGAGGGAAGAAGGAAAGAAGGAAGGAATGATGGAGGGAGAGAGAGAGAGAGAGGGAGGGAGGAAGGGTGGAGGGACGGAGGGAGGAAGGAGGGAGGGAGGGAGGGAAGGAGGGGAGAAGGAAGGATGGAAGAAGGGAGGGAGGGAAGGAAGGAGCAAGGGAGAGAGGAAGGAAGGAGGGAAGGAAGGAAGGAAGGAAGGAAGGAAGGAAGGAAGGAAGGAAGGAAGGAAGGAAGGAAGGAAGGAAGGAAGGAAGGCTTGAATGTATGACTGAGCTGTAATGTACAATAGTATGCTGAAGACACACTGCATTACTCTGACTCACTGAGAATAATTACAATGGTGGCCATAAAGAGATTATCCTGAATCCCCAAAAGATGATCCTGGTGACCCTCAAGAGCCATTCTATAAGATCATCAGCTATAAGGACATCAGGTGGCCCAGCACATGGGCAAAGATCAGTGATAGCCAGGCCAGATCAACATAAATCAATGGGGGTCGGCTTTGACAAAATGAAGCATTAAGCCATGACGTCATGCAGATGTCCTTTCTGATTTCCTTCTCTGAGTAATCCTGAAGAGCCTCCCAGTGCAATTTATCTCAGACCCAGAACTGAGCTCTAGGTCTAAACCTGCAGGCCTTTGCTCTCTTGTTTCTTGCCGGTCGCCTCAAGTGACAATGTCAACCTGATCACAAGGAGAAGAGATTTTTTCCTCTTTGAGCTCAAGAAAAGATGCTCAAACTCAGTTTGATTTAACAGGGGTGAAATCTACTTATCTTCCCTACCGGTTCGGAAGCGCGCAATTTTTCATCCTCTGCGCATGTGCAGATGGTTTTATAAAAAAAGAAAATGTCGACATCCGGACAGGTGGGCGGAGCCTCGTGCTGCCGCCGCTACCGGTTCTCTGAACCACCGGCGGACGCCGCTACCAGTACGCCCGAACCGGGCCGAACCGGTAGCATTTCACCCCCGCTTGGACACCAGGAAAACAAAAATGCTTTCAACTGTTCATTTAGCAAAGGTTAATGTTGGCTTTCACCAGAATGAACTGATGAAGTAATGATTAATATACTCAGTGTTTGCAAGAGTTGCCCTTTGTAGAAAACACGAAGAGAGGGAGTTTTTCAAGGTGATTACGCTTACATTTTATAGCTGAGGAAGCAAATGACAAATGTCCTTTTCCACAGATGCTAATTAAGAGTTTGTGGCATCTCGTAAGTTGTCTTGCATAGCACACAAAGCCTAAGAAACAAAGCTGACAGTCTGGAATTGAACTTTAACCTCTGTCACCACCGTCCCTCACCTGAGAGCTACGTGCCACCTTGAAGGACGGCTCAAGAATTAAAAAAAATAATAACACAGAGAAAACAAACAAAGATTGCTTTTTTTTAATTGAATGGATAATTTGGAGTTTATTGATGCATGGAGACATAAAAATGGGAGTTCGAAGGAATATATTTTTTCTGAAAGAGCTACCGTATTTTTTCAGAGAATAAGACACACCTTTTTGCCCCCCAAAAGAGGGTGGAAATGTCGGTGCGTCTTATACACTGAATACAGCAATTTTTAGCCTCCCGAAGCCCCGCCCCTGCATCCAATTTTTGCAAAAACCGGCCCTTTTTTGCAAAAATAGGGGGGTTGCCTTCCCCCACCCTCTAGGAGTGCTCTGCAGGCTTCCCAGATCCTTTGCATGCCCTGTTTTTGCAAAAAAAAACCAAGCAAAAAACAGGGCATTTTTTTGCAAAAATAGGGCATTTTTGCCTTCCCCCACCCCCTAGGAGTGCTCTGCAGGCTTCCCAGATCCTCTGCATGCCCTGTTTTTGCAAAAAAAACGATCAAAAAATGGGCCGGTTTTTGCAAAAATTGGGGCGTTTTTTGACTTCCCCCACCCCCTAGGAGTCCACTGCAGGCTTCCCAGATCCTTTGCATGCCCTGTTTTTGCAAAAAAAAATGAGCGAAAAACGGGCCGTTTTTTGCAAAAATTGGGGCGTTTTTGCCTTCTAATTAACCCATTTAGCATGACTGGAGGAGGAATTCTGGGAGTTGAAGTCCACTAGTCTTAAAGCTGTCAAGTTTGAAGACCCCTGGGTTAGGGGTTAGGGGTGCAAGGGTCTTCAAACTTGGCAAGTTTAAGACTTGTGGACTTCAACTCCCATTCCTGAGCTAACATGACTGGAGGAGGAATTCTGGGAGTTGAAGTCCACTAGTCTTAAAGTTGTCAAGTTTGAAGTTTGTAAAAAGTATACATGGTTGTAAAAAGTATACATGGTTGTAAAAAGTATTCTGCTACACTGGTATTTTATTAAATAATATATTACTGCACCATTTGGTTCAGAATACTTTTTTCCTTGTTTTCCTCCTCTAAAATCTAGGTGCGTCTTATACTCCGAAAAATACGGTAGGTCTTTTTCAAAAATAGGTGTGATTTGGATTGCTAAGGCTTTGGTTTTTAATGTTTAAAGAGGGCGGACATTTCAAAGACTTTTTCAAATCACAATCCACTGTCTCTAACTTTTAAAAAGACAAATGGATCTTTTAGGTGGAGATTGAATGAGCAAAGAAAATGGCAGCGGAGGGTTAGAAAAAGAAGTTGAAGGGTCTTTTTGAGAATAACTTCAATAAAGGAGAATTTGAAGTAAATTTGTTCATGGATTATGAACATGTAATTGCTAAAACGTATAAACCTGTGTTGAAATTTGAAACAGGAAGAACAGGTTAAAGGATATACTGTATATGGTATATGATAAAGTGGGCTAAGAATTTTGATTATAATATAATAAAATTATATACAGATGGACCAATGCAAAAATGTGTGGTTAAAATGGATGAAAAATTGACAGTGTGTTATGATCTCAAAGGAATTTTTTATAAAATAATGTATCTTTTTTACTTTCTCTTTGCTTTCTTTCTTTTCCCTTTTTTCTTATTTTGTGTTAATTTGTATCCTTCTTTGTAAACAATTTATTAAAAAGTAGATGATGGATGGATGGATGGATGGATAGATATAGGGGTGGGTTCTAACTTACCTTGCTGCCGGTTGGCTTCCTCCGGCACCGCGTGGCTGCACCTCATGGGCGCATGCGCATTTTGCACGTGCGCATGTGCAATGCCAAAAAATCCCAAAAAAATCCTCCCCCACAAAAAAAGCCAAAAACAAGATGGCGACCGCATGCACACTGCCGGAAACTCGACTTCTGCGCATGTGCAGAAGAAGAAAAAAAACAGATTTTTTAAAAAAAAAAAAATCTTAAAAAAAAGAAATTCCGAAAAAATTTAAAAAAAAAAGCATACCATTTCTAAAACCTGGTCAATGGTTACCTGTCCAGGTAACCACAAGGAATGAAGATAATTGCTTGGAATTTTTTGCATAGGATTACACATACACATACAGCATGAAATGAGAATATTGATGGAGGTACAGAACAGCAAGCAATTTTACTTTGTTTCTCTTCTGCTTAGCATGGAGGTGAGTTGATTTTAATTACTCCAGTTTGAAGTATATAACGGTAGATACAGTGGAACTGATTTTAGACTTCTATCGGTCCCGTGGTTGATAAAATCTACCTAGAGAAAAATGCTTTGACCTGGGCCGGTTTTATGGAGTGCTATTCAATCCTTCTTTGTTGATGTAGGAATATTTCAATCGCTCTGCATTTTTATTTTATCACCGCTAAATTAGCATCGTGTCTTGAAATATATTTTAAAGCAAGCCTTTAAACCTAAGTGCTTTTTAACAGTTGCCTTCAAAGGTCACCACCCCGTATCAGTGATAAATCCCCTTGTAGAGACAGTGAGCAATTACATCATGCTCACATTTGTTTTAGCTGTTCGATTTTGAAATAAAATACCTGGTGTTAATTGAAGTTTTTTTATATGTAGAGGTAGATTTGATCACTGTAAGTAATAAAGTTTTGGCTCTTCTAGCCAAACATTTAAAGCATTAATATGCAGGAACGACAATAAATATAAAGGAAGAAAACCTACCCTGGATCTTTAAATGTCACATAAATGGCCATTGATATATTAGCTTGTATACTAACAAGCTCATAATTTCCAACATTTTTCTAATAGCGAGAAAACATTCGCTTTTAATTATGTCTACTCTCCATCCTTGGTTTGAGAAAAAGCTGTTTTCATGGGACTCAGCGGTTAAAATACCCAAGTTAAAAACATTCAAAAATTTAACTAAAAAGCTAGTCCTCCACTTATGACCATCACTGAACCCAACATTTCCATGGCTGAGCAAGACAGTTGTTAAGTGAGTTTTGCCCCATTTCGCGACCTTGATTCACACAATTGTGAATCTCTGCAGATGTTAAGTTAACAACCCAATTATTAATTGAATCCGGCTTCCCCGTTGACTTTGCTTGTCAGAAGGTTCCAAAAGGGTTAGGGAACATGGCAACCATCATAAATATGAATCAGTTGCCAAGCATCCGAGTTTTCATCATATGACCAAGCCAGCTGTGGAATTCTGGGAGTTGAAGTCCGCCAGGCTTAAAGTTGCCAAGGTTGGAGACCCCTGGTGTAGAAAGTTAGCACCCAACCCTTTCCTAGAAGAATGAAATATTCTAGGAAAAATTAAAAAGGCAGAATATTTCCCCTAAAAGAGAAATAAAAATCTGAAAGGGTACAGAAACTCAGCCTCAGCTCCCTGCCCCCAGGCAGATATTTTGGGGCCAGCCTGTTTACAAGACAAAAGACCTTCACCCTCAGGACATAATAGGATTAGCCCTTTACCCATCTAGCAGCAAAGCTCACCACATGGCACCTGCGGATATTACATCAGCCCAAGGTTCAACCAAACTTGATTCAGACAAACATGACTTCACATGGGAGTCTGACAACAACCAATAGAATACATTTCTTGCACAGGAACAAGAAGCTCAAGGGCAAGGCCCAAGAGAGGGTATAAATACTGTACCTCTCTCTCTCTCTCAAACCCATGCGTTCAGCTGCACCAGGACTTCAAACCCAAGTCCTGTTCATCAATAAACCATCTTTCCAATCAGCGTCCACGTTTCCAGTGTCTTTCTCTCCACCTGGAACTGAACCCAGATGGACATTTCTTCCAACAGTCGTAAGTATGAAAAAACGGTCACAACTCACTTTTTTAAAGTGCTGTTGTAACTTTGAACTTTTGATAAATGAGTGATTGTAAATCAAGGACTACGGAGGTGGTATTCACTTACCTTCCCTACTGGTTCGCAAATTGTTCGTGCCCGCTGCTTGCACACATGCACGCAGTTTCAAAACATGCAGAAATAGGACGACATAGAGCTTTCGGGCCCACCTCACCTGCAGATCGCCACTACCAGTTCGCCCGAACCTGTCCGAACCAACAGAATACCATCTTTGAAGGACTACCTATACATTGTTTCATACCACCAAAGATAAACCCACATTATATTACAAATGTGAATGTGAATTGCTTCCATCACTTCACTGAAAAATCTAATTCATAGCTATTTTTTTAAGAAGAACGACTCTGTTATCCAACCCAGGACCCCAGAGGGAAACCTTGAACCCAGGATCTATGCAGCTGACAAAAATACTCATTGCCATATAGAAGTCCGGAAAAAAAGACAAGAGGTTCTCTTCTCTTTTCACCTGGCTTCTGGCTGCTCACCTTCTTTCATCTCTAAAGAAGAAAATTTAGTGGTGGCCTCTAGCGGAAAAGGACATTTTTATTTTCTGAATTGTCCCTATCTCAAGACCCCCACGTGGAATTAAGTGCATCTCTTCCTCTGCTTCAAACTTGAACTGAAGCTGGGTCAGTAGTGGGTTCTAAATTAGTTTGCTACTGGTTCACACGTGCAGAAGTGTCCCGGGTGGGTGGGCGGAGCCTCCCGCCCCCGCCGCTAACGGTTCACAGAACCGAGCCGAACCGGGAGCAACCCACCGCTGAGCTGGGTGTCATGTTTCAATCCAGTAACCAGGGTTGGCAGGAGAGAAATAGCCCAACTTGTGAACTTCCATCCTCAGCAGTTGTTGCTGTCTTGTATTTGCATATGTTTTGGGGTTTTTATCCCCCCTGTAACCGTACCAGTGGAATTGTGTATACAGATAGCCTTCGCCTTACGACCCCACTTGAGCCCCAAATTTCTGTTTTACGACCTTTCTTGCCACAGCTGTTAAGTGAATCGCTGACAATTTGTTAAGTTAGTAACACAGTTGCTCGATGAATCTGGCTTCCCCATTGAACTTGGCTTGTCATTCATTCACAAAAAGTTGATCACATGACTTTGAATATTGCGACCGTCATAAATATGAATCGGTTGCCAAGCGTCTGAATTTTGATCGCACGAGCGTGGGGATGCAAGAAAGACCATAAGTGTGAAACATGGTCACAAGTCACTTTTTTCAATGCCGTTGTAACTTTGAACGGTCACTCAATGAACTGTGGGGGACTACCTGGATTATGTAATTTGCCTAGGAGCTACCAAACTCTTAAGTATACAGAAGCTCTTGTCCTATGACTTTTGCAAACCAAAGCAATGTGATATATACATATCACACACACACACACACACTATATATATATAATATAATATAATATAATATAATATAATATAATATAATATAATATAATATAATATAATATAATGTAATGTAATGTAATGTAATGTAATGTAATAATAGAATAGAATAGAATAGAATAGAACAGAACAGAACAGAACAGAACAGAACATAATATAATATAATATAATACATTACATTAAATTATATTGTAATATAATATTAAATATATATTATATATTATAATATATTATTAATAAATAAAATAAATATCCAGAGGTATTTCACAAGAAGAGTCCTCCACTCCTCTGTTTACAACAGAATACCTTATACCACCAGGCTTGAAATTTTGGGATTAGACAATTTAGAACTCTGCCACCTTTGGTCTGACCTAAGCATACTACACAAAATTATCTGCTACAATGTCCTACCTGTCAATGACTACTTCAGCTTCAACCACAATAATACACAAGCACACAATAGATGCAAACATAAGGCAAACCGCTCCAAACTCGATTGCAGAAAATACGACTTCAGCAACAGAGTGATCAATGCCTGGAATGCACTACCTGACTCTGTAGTTTCTTCCCCAAACCCCCAAAACTTTAACCTTAGACTGTCTGCCATGGACCTCACCCCATTCCTAAGAGGTCTGTAAGTGCATAAGTGCACCAGCGTGCCTACCGTCCCTGTCCTACTGTCCCCATTTATTTGTATCCTTGTCCTGTATTTATAATCATGTTTATACTTATATCTGTTATCTCACACTTGTTTCACAAATAAATAAAATAAAAATAAAATAAAGAATTAGCACCCTTGGAGTATCTGAGGAGCTTTGTGAGACAATCACTTTGTGGAATTCAAGACACACAGAGCAGAGAAACTCATCCATTCCTCTTTATTAACTTTGTCTGTGCCACTTTAGAACTCACTTATCACTGCCCGGCATCAACTTGGATGCTACGCCATAATACAATTTATTCTCTTGGTGACTGCATTTCTCTCAGAAAAGTCCAGGAATGAAGGAACACGGAACTCTATTAAGTTGCATCAGAAGCACTAAGCATCACGGAGAAACAAGGTCAGGGTGAAACAAAACCGTTTTCTAAGGGACCGATATGGCAGAGCCAAAGAGATCTGGTGATTAATCCTGACAACTTGCACTGGAAGACACCAGAAATGCAACCTTGGCTCTTTTGCTGATACTTTAGTGATGGTGATAGGCTGTTAAATGGCATCTACAGTCAAGCCTTATTGGGACGCTTTGCTTCAGGGAAGCCTTTGTGCCATCAAGGAAAACAGGCTCACGTTGAAGCCATACTGGTGGTTGCAGGAGCAGATTGGAAGAGTAAAGATGTGTGCAGAAGCAGAATAACAGAGTTAGAAGGGACCTTGGAGGACTTCTAGTCCAACCCCCTGCTCAAGCAAGCAAGAGACCCTATACCAGAGGTCAGCAACCCGCGGCTCTGGAGCCGCATGTGGCTCTTTCATCCCTCTGCTGCGGCTCCCTGTTGCTCAAAATATGTGTCACAACCGCCAATGTGTGATACCCGCTGGCACGCAATTTATTGAGCTTTTCAACACCTGGTAGGCCAGCCATGGATAAATCCAAGAAAAGAAAAGTTTAATTCAACTACATAAGCTAGTTTTTTGGCCATTCAGGAAATAGTCAAGCACGGGAAGGGTTTTGTGGCTCCCGGTGTTTTCTTTTCTGTGGGAAATGGGTCCAAATGGCTCTTTGAGTGTTTAAGGTTGCCCACCCCTGCCCTATACCATGTCAGACAAGTGACTGTCCAGTCTGTTCTTGAAAGCCTCCAGTGATAAAGCTCCCACAACTTCTGGAGGCAAGTGTTCCACTGATCAATTGTTTCCACTGTCAGGGAATTTCTCCTTAGTTCTAAGTTGGATCTTTCTTTAACGTTCTTCCACTCTTACTTCTTGGCTTGCCATCAGGTGTTTTGGAGAATAGAACATAGAATAATAGAGTTGGAATGGGCTTTGGAAGTCTTCTAGTCCAACCCCCTGCTCAAGCAGGAGACCCTATACCAGTGATGGCGAACCTTTTGGGCATCGAGTGCTGAAAAGGGAGCACGCGCCCGCATGCGTGGCACCAAGTACCAAAAAGGGAGCATTTTGCCCGTGTGAAAATGAGGGCAAAAATGAGGTGCAGGGCAGCCATGGGAGGCCCCCTGTGCCCTGTTTTGGCCAGTAATGTGCTGCAGGAGGCTGTTCAGGCCAAAAATGGGGCAGAAAGGGCCGCACATGCCCCCCATGCCCCATTTTGACCGGCAGGGTGCTACAGGAGGCATCCATACATCTCCCCCCCCGCTCCCTGCCCCCCTGGCAATGCTGATCCGGCCCTCAAAGAAATCCCTGCTCTAAATCAGGGGTGAAATACTACCGGTTCGGCCCGGTCCGGGTATACCGGTAGTGTCGGCGGCTAGTGGTTTGGAGAACCGGTAGCAGTGGCAGCGCGAGGCTCCACCCACCCACCCGGACCTCACCATTTTCTTGTTTTTAACCCTCTGCGCATGCACAAAGCATTCTGCACATGCGCAGAGGGTGAAAAAGCACGCACACGAGCGGAGCGTGGAGGAAAAAGCGCGCGAAGCAAGCACTTCTGAACCGGTAGGGAAGGTAAGTAGATTTCACCACTGGGACTCGAAATGCTATTGTCATTGGCCTGCCTAACACATCAGTTCCCAACCTCTTATTTCTTCTGATCACACAATAAATGTCCAACCGATTCCTTTTGCCTTAAGTCCCTTTCCAAATTTCTCAACTTGTCCTGTCATTCAGACCTGCTTCTTGGAAATAAGCCATCACAATTTACTCTACTCGATAATAAACATTAGGCCATATCGGGGAATTTGCATTTCATTCACTC
This sequence comes from Diadophis punctatus similis, assembly GCA_023053685.1. Taxonomy (NCBI): domain Eukaryota; kingdom Metazoa; phylum Chordata; class Lepidosauria; order Squamata; family Dipsadidae; genus Diadophis; species Diadophis punctatus. The sequence continues at coordinate 17,126,635 of JALIGW010000017.1, forward strand.
GGTTTGCATATCATAAAACATTTATCACACCCCTGGGCTACAGGCTGAATAATGGCTGGGTGAAAAGCATTGATGTACCACTGGCCTGGATGGGAAACAAAAGAGTGAAGTCCATGGATGCCACCTGGCTTTCAGTTTTGCTCACCAATTGGTCTCTTTGAAAGGTTTTATAGAAGTCCTTAAGATAATCACTGTTGGAAATAGGAAGGAAAATAATTGAGCTCAAGACCTCAAAAGCCAGGCCATTCATGGAGGAATGCCATGTCAAAATCTACAAGATGGTGCGTACGGGCTCATGATTGAATTCCCACCTTTTTGGTGCATGCATACCAGAGGTGGGTTCCTACCGGTTTGTACCAGTTTTATAGAACTGGTAGTAACTTAGTGGCCTGGGTCGCTGGAACCGGCAGCGACCCAGGCCTGCCACGCCCCCGAGCTGGTTCTCTCAGTGGTGCCATAGGTGCCGCCATCTTGTTTTTTGCTTCTGCGCAAAAGTCAACCTGCTATATCTATTTGTATTTGTATTTGTTTATTTGTCAAGCATATATGATTATAAGCAAAGTATAAACAGTAAAACATGATTGAATATATATGTAATAGTACAAAATAGTATCAACGTTGAAAACTTGAATTAAAGGCACATGTTTATTTTCCACCTACAGACTTATCTCATATCAAATAAATACCTGTTTTTATACAATCACAATTTATTTTCTTGTTCAAAATCTGATTTTAAATTTATATATATATATATAGTATACATATCAGAAGTGGGATTCAGCCGGTTTGGACAGGTTCAGGCGAACCGGTAGTAGCAACCTGCGGGTGGGTTTCCATCCATTGCTGCTTCTCCTGCCTGTAACCATTTTTCATATGTTTTAGCGTCCAGCCCCTTAATCATCTTTGGTGCTCTGCACTCAACATCTTTTTTTATAACATGGCAACAAAAGTTGGATGCAATCCAAATCTGGTCAAGCTAATTTTGTGCCAGGAGGTGAAAGAATGACCAGTGTTTACTCAGAGGCAGGAGCAGGAATGGGTGACAATTCAGGGGCAGGATTCAAATTTTTCTACCACCGGTTCTGTGGGTGTGGCTTGGTGGGAGTGGTTTGGTGGGGGTCATGTCACTGGGCGTGGCCAACTCGATGTCACTCACAGCAAGATGAGGCCCTTCTCACAACAAAAATGTTAGGAGAAACAGAGAAGGCTCACAGAAGTAAAAACTCTATTCCATTTTTATTTAAACATGTATAATAAAGGGCTGAGAAACAGACGAGCTAGTGATCTGGAAATCATTAATATAACCACATTTCCTTATAAACTAAAAGAATTCTTGTGTAATTCTATATACACACATATAAATAATTAAAACAGACTTGCCTTCGTCTATTTGTCCAAAATTTTGCAGACGTCCTCATCTTAGCCATAAAAGGAAGCCATAAAAGGAAACCTTTTATGGCTGAATATTTCCTCCAATTCTATTAAAATTAAAAATATTAGAAGCAATTGTGGTTTTTCCCGGAGAGTCAGTGAGGCACAGAAGGTTTTAGATTTCCAAATCTTACTTTAGGTGAAGTCCCTGTTTTGAACGAGGGACTATATTAAATGGTCCAAGCTGATTCAGCCTGTTTCTAAATCATCAAGCAGGTCTCCACAGTCAATTAACATGTTGAATACAAGTACTCAACTCAGCATATGTTCAGATACAAAAAGCTTCTATAAACATTTGGAACTTAACGCAGGGATCAGTTAGTGCACCCCAAGAAATTCTCATAGTTGATCAGGGCAAGACAAGAAACAGTGGATGGAAACCAATCAAGGAGAGAAGCTACCTAGAACTAAGGAGAAATTTCCTAACAGTGAGGACAATTAATCAGTGGAACAACTTGTCTCCAGAAGTTGTGGATGCTCCATCACTGGAGGCTTTTTAGAAGGGACTGGACAGCCACTTGTCTGGAATGGTAAAGGTCCTCCTGTTTGCTCAAACAGAGGGTTGGACTAGAAGACCTCCAAGGTCCCTTCCAGCTCTATTCTATTCCATTATTCTGATCAATGGTCACTCTTTGGAATGAAGATAGATAAATTCGTTACTACCGGTTCGGGAGAACTGGTCCGAACCAGCTGAATACCACCTCTGTAGATAATCCAAGAGAAAGTAGAATTTCATGAATGTGCTGGAACTCCTAGAAACAGTCTTAGGATGAGCTATGAAGAAGCTTTAAATCACGAAATGAATGTACATTTTATTTTTCTTTTAGGTACAAGACTTGGAAGGGTTGATACAAACAGCTCAATCATATACAGGCTTGCTCAGAAGTAAGTCCTACCTAACTCAATGGAGTAGATTGAGTGCATAAAATTACGGTGATGATCTTCATTAGGCTATGGGGCATTTTGTAATTTTCTGGTGAAATCCATTCAGGTGTGGGTGTGCCAAATGGTTGAAAACCTCCAGTGATGGAGCACCCAGAACTCCGAGAGGCAAGCTGTTCCATTGATTAATTGTTCTCCCTGACTAAAGTGCCATTAGAGAATCAAGCTCTAATGAATCAATCACCTGTATTCGTTTAAATTGTTCTCTTTTAAAAGGCCTGGAAAAGTGGTTATCATTGGCTGACTTGACACACTCATCAAAAGTCTCAGGTACTGATTCCAATGGCTTCAAATTCCAGAATATTAGAATTTAAGAGCCATTGTTTTTGAAGGCAAAGCCACAACAACTTCATTCTCTTGCAAAAATGAAAAACAGAAGATGGAAAAGAATTGCTGGCCACAGTTCTTAGGAACCGAGGAATTGTCCCAATTCATACCAACTAAGACTTCTTGCTTCAATTATACAAGTTCAGGCTGCAGAAACAGGGTCTAGATTGGGTCTGCCTTTGACACTGTTCATTTCATGCCATTTTGGTAGAAATGTATAGGAGGGGGGGGGGAAATCCCCTAGAAATATATGAGGGTGGAGGTTATGGGTTGGTTTCTAAATGTTTCATTACCAGGCTAGGTAATATCTTCAGCGGAGATTTAGGGAATGTCCATGTTGGTGTTCTTCTGTTTATAAGGGCTTCAGGTGTGGGTGTGTCAAATGGTTGAAAACCTCCAGTGATGGAGCACCCAGAACTCCGAGAGGCAAGCTGTTCCATTGATTAATTGTTCTCCCTGACTTCTAGCTTGGATCTCTCTTTAGCAAGCATGAGACAGGACAGCTTTATAGAACCATATTATTATTTTGTCTGTGTGTGAAAA
>JALIGW010000017.1:17134877-17172377 GCA_023053685.1 Diadophis punctatus similis
ATGCCACCTCTGGCTGGCCCCAGAATGGGGAGGGAATGGAGTTTTTGCAATATCCTTCCCACAGGAGTGGAGAGGGAATGGAGATTTTGTAGTATCCTTCCCCTGAAGTGGGGTGGGAATGGAGATTTTGTAGTATCCTTCCCACAGGAGTGGAGAGGGAATGGAGATTTTGCAGTATCCTTCCCCTGCCACGCCCCCCAAGCCACGCCCACAGAACCAGTAGTAAAAAAATTTGGATTTCACCACTGGTTCAGGGGTAGGTAATTTTTCACACATTAGGGTATCTGGAGAACTTTAATGCTTGGAATGGAGGCATGGATCTCTGTCATTCCCACCGTTGAAAGCACTTCGCGCACTTGTCTCAAATTGTGCTGCTAAAATCCACATTTCAGAGAAGTGATCCCTGTGCAGTTTTTAACCCTGAAAATTGGAATGGTTTGCCTCCTAGAGACCTCCTGCTCCCAATTTATCCATAATTAGAATTTTAAAAATTCTAACTTAAATTAAAAAAAATAATTAAAAAAAAACCCTCTGCTACCAGACTCAAGCTATTTTTGATATCACTTTTCAGCAGTTTAATCAGAAGATACTAGGAGTTGTTTGCCTTGAGCTGTGGTTGTGCTGGTCTAAAGCATCTACACACTATCTATCCCGTGATTTATTATGAAGTTCACTTTCAGATTGACTAAACAAAAACATTTGCAGCCTATTAAATTATATTTGTCTACGGTGGAGTTGCAGTTCTAATTTTGGCTACAATTTCCACCATCTCTTCTCTATTTCCTGATGTGCTAGTCAGGGGGCTGTTGCTTAAAATTAATTGCAGCTAATTAAACAGGATAAAATTAGAAGGACAATTGGACAATAGCGCCCTGGAGGTGGCTTTATTCCCAAAGGCACCAGCAGCTGGCTCTTGCATTGGTTCAAACCCATAGGTAGAGGCTATACATCATAATGTCATTTTACATTGTTATTTTCTCCAAAAACAGCAATTTAAAAGTCTCCAGTGAAACGGGGGCAACTTCGCCCTAAAAAGGAAAAAAATGCTACCATTCAAGATCTTTAAGGGAAAAACAAACAAACAACAAAACCCATAAAATGCAGATCCAAAGGAATTGTTTGGTATGAATAATGGCAGTCAATGTGTGCCATGATTTGCCTGCAATGTATAATGTTGTCGTAAAAGGCTAACCAAGCATTTTGGTTGCTTCGGGGGTGGATTGATTTTTTTTCTTTTCTTTTTGGAATCTTTGTTCAAAGTAGGTCGGAATGTCCGCAAAATGTTTCTTGCTTTGCCAGCATGGCCCTCGTATCTCATGGGAGACTTATGCATTCAGGAACATTAGCGCCGCCTGCATCGCAGCTTCCCCTGGGGCGCAGATTTAGAGTTTAGCATGGCATCAGCGTGGCCCTTTCTCTTGGTTAGCTGGTTGTCCAAAGCAACGCAAAGCAAAGCTTCACCGGGAAAAAGAAGGGATCGTTTGTGAGCAACATGTCAGAGACGTTGCCAAAGGCTTCATTTCATGCTGGGATGGTGGAATGAAGGCCAAGCATTTCAACGATTGCAAGCATGAACCTTGTCTCTTATGTAAGCCTGGTGCATTACAGCTTGATATTCTATTGCAAGGAGAAGGACCCAGAAGTGGGATTCACTTAGTTTCCCTACCGGTTCGCAAATGTGAGCGTGCCCTTTCACACAGGCTTCCGCGGCCTGCCATGCATGCGCTTTGCGCGCCGCTTGCACACATGTGCGCGGCTTCAAAATGTGCCTCAATAGGATGGCATAGCGCCAGGGCAGGTGTCTGAAATGGTATAGGATTTCCTGCCTAAGCAGGGGGTTGGACTAGAAGACCTCCAAGGTCCCTTCCAATTCTGTTATTCCATTCCATTCCATTCCTATTCCTATTCTGTTCTATATACTATTCTATATCCTATCCTATCCTATTGTATATCCTATCCTATCCTATGCTATATTGTATCCTATCCTATCCTATCCTATCCTATCCTATCCTATACTATACTATACTATACTATACTATACTATCCTATACTATCCATTTATTTATTTATTTATTTATTTATTTATTTATTTATTTATTTATTTATTTATTTATTTATTTATTTATTTATTTGTGAGACTTATATACCGCCTCATAGTGAAGCACTCTCTAAGCGGTTTACACTAGTAAGCAATGTATATTTCTATTGCCCCCAACAATCTGGGTCCTCATTTTACCTACCTCGGAAGGATGGAAGGCTGAGTCAACCTTGAGCCGGTGAGATTTGAACAGCTGACCTGCGGATCACAGTCAGCTAAAGTAGCCTGCAGTACTGCACTCTAATTGCTGTGCCACCTCGGCTCATATCCCACCCCATCCCATCCCATCCCATCCATTCCATCCCATACCATTCTATTCCATTCCATTCTGATTTACTTAAAGAACTGGATGTATCAAAAGGCAACTTAAACCCTTAATGGATTTTGAAGTTGGGAGGAGAGGATTAGCTGCTGAAGCCCATCCAGGGCAACTATTCCTTGATAACTGACATCATCATGAAGGCCGTAACCCTTTACAAATGTCATTGATTAACAGAGAAGTGCATTTGGCAAGAATCCCAGATCTCTAAAACTTAAAACCTGACCATGATCTGAGTTATTAGTATCTTATGTAGAAGCTGTATCGATACAACATGAATGAGACAACCTCTCTTCTCCCAATCAGGCAACTGCTTGAGCTGCCAGCCTGCTGTGACCTCTAGAGGGTCTTGGAGATGGCCTTGAAGGGGATATTGGGGAACTAATGGGAAAAAACAACAACAACAAGGAGCAGAAGTATCCTTTAAGCCTGGGAAAACAGATAGTTTTAGGAAGAGGCTCAGGTTGGCTCTTCCCTGACTCCATGGGGTGTGAACCAGTGGTGGGTTCCTACCGGTGCAGTCGACTCTACCGCACCGATAGCGGCCAGCAGATGGCGCTATTTGCGCTCGACAGCTCCGGTGCCGTCTTCACCGATCTGTAACGCGGTGCCATCTTTTTTGGGGAATTTTTGGGCTGATTTTGCTTCCTGCGCATGCACGGAAGCAAAATCTCATGAGGGGATGCGCGTGCGCGTGAGTTTTTGGTGGTTTTTTGCTTCCGCGCATGCGCAGAAGCAAAAAAAGTACCAAAATTGTGTGTGTGCACGCGTCCCCTCACGAGATTTTGCTTCTGCGCATGCGCAGGAAGCAAAATCGCATGAGGGGGCACATGCACTTAGCGAGCATGCGCACAAAAACATGGTGATGCATGTGCAGCGCAGCGGTAGCGCGAAGAACAAGCAACCTGCCCCTGGTGTGAACGGGAGGGAAGATTTCAACTGATCTCAATAAAGATCAGTTCTAGTCTTCCCATGGAGTTGGTTTCCTGGTCTAGTCTACGTGATGGAGTTGGCAGGATCCAGGAGAACACTATCTCAGAAGCAGTGGCCATTTCTAAAGCTCTTCACATCCCTCAGCTGCTGCAAAGAAGCTGGATGGCAGAGGTGTCTGCTGGAAGCAGTTCATCATCCAGTTAGCAATCACAGAACCTAGAATCACAGGGCTGGAAGGGACCTCAGAGGCAGGGGTGAAATGCTAACCGTTCGGGCCAATTCGCCCGAACCGGTAGTAAAAAATGCTACTGGTTCACAGAACCCGTAGTAAAAAAAAAAAAGTAAAAAAAAAAGTAAAGGAAAAAAGTTCCAACAATTGTGCGTCGCACTTTGGAACTTTTTTTCCCCTGAAGCCTGCTAGGCTAAAAACGGGGGGGTTTAGGCCAAAAAACGGAGGGTGGGAGGTGGAATGAATGAATGAAGGAAGGAAGGAATGAGAGGGAGGGAGGGAGGGAGGGAGGGAAGGGAGGGAGGGAGGGAGGAAGGAAGGAAGGAAGGAAGGAAGGAAGGAAGGAAGGAAGGAAGGAAGGAAGGAAGGACTACAAACTAGATGCAGCTTCAGAGGATAATCCAGGGCTGGAAGGGACCTGGAGGTCATCTAGTCCAACCCTGCTCCAGCAGGACATTGTTAAAGTGAGTTTCTGTCTTTTGATCCCCCAGTCACATGACTACATAGCCACGCCCACCCAGTCACATGACCCACCAAGCCACACCCACCAAGCCACGCCCACAGAACAGGTAGGAATTTTTTTTAGATTTCACCATTGCTCAGAGGAGTTTCTAATCCAAACTCCAAACTCCTGCTCAAGGCAGGAGATCTTATACCATGTAATCCAAACTCCAAACTCCTGCTCAAGGCAGGAGACCTTATACCATCGTGGTCAAATGGTTGTCCAGTCTATTTTTGAAAACGATGCAGCATTCCAAATGTGGCCTGGCTTGTCATGGATGACTCGCTATCAGTGGTGAGCTGCTTCCAGTTCAGATTGGTTCAAGCGAACTGGTAGTTCCAACGATCAGCTGGCCCCACTCACCCACCCCTGCACTATCCTGTCCTATATTTCCTTCTTTCTGGCTCAGCTGATTCGCGCGGCACAGCTGATTTCCGCACCTCTGCTGTTCTACTTCCTGGGGCTGCCTTAGAAGGTAAGCAACAGAGCTTCACATTGCTATATTTTGAACGCTGCACGCAAGTACGTTAGGCGCATGTGCGTGCAATGCGCACGATCACCGAACAGGTTGTTTAACCAGTTGCAGCCCACCACTGCTCGCTATGCACTCCTGCTGGTGACCAGACAACAGAAACAGGGAGAGGGGAGGGAAAGTATTGGAATACAAGGGAGGCTTGGGAGGGAACTGAGGAATGCAAGTGAGTTGACGCAGCCTGGGACAGTCCTAATATCCCAAGGTTAAATGCTGGGAAAAGTTTGAGGCGCTCAGATTATTCCCAAAACAAAATGAATGCAATTGATTGGTGGACAAAGAACCTTGGGGAGGTCCAGGGGAAAAAGAGGGTTTTACCTAAGCTGGTTTTCGCGTGAAAACTTCAGAACTGGTTTTGCTACTTCTGTGCCTATGTGGGATTATCAGTAAAGTTATACTTTTGGTAAAATAATGTCCCAAGGAGTTTGTTTTGCTGCATTAACCAACAGGATGGTTGACATGGCTTGGAATCACCATACAATCTAATATCCACCCCCTGTTTATGATTGTTAGGACATCAAACACTTTGCATGTTGCTGTCCATTAACCATCCCCTCGTGGACACACCTGATGGAGGGGGTGGGCTGTCACTTTCTACACCTTTTAAAGAATAAAATGGTGCAATTGGACTTTCATTCATATCTTTCTCCTCTCTTTCTGACTTTACCCAGTATTGGTATGGAGGGCAAAACTACTTAGGAGACAGAAACACAACTTCTAAAAGTGCCTTTCCTATTGTCGGCCAGCCAAGGAAAATCAATGCCACAGAAAGGCTGAAATTACTTTTATAAGGTAGTCTTCACAATTGAGCCTCAAATTTCCATTGCTAAACAAGACAGTTCTTAAGTAATTTTTCCCCCATTTTACAACCTTCTGGTCACAGCTGTTAAGTGAATCCCTGCAATCCTTAAGTTAGTATAAGAGCCGAGGTGGCAAAGCGGTTAGAGGCAGTACTGCAGGCCACTTCAGCTGACTGTGATCTGCAGGTCAGTGGTTCAAATCTCACCGGCTCAAGGTTGACTCAGCCTTCCAAGGTAGGTAAAATGAGGACCCAGATTGTTGGGGGCAATATAAATATACATTGCTTACTGGTGTAAACTGCTTAGAGAGTGCTTGCACTGTGAGGCGGTATATAAATCTCACAAATAAATAAATAAATAAATAAATAAATAAATAAATAAATAAATAAATAAATAAATAAATAAATAAATAAATAAATAAATAAATAAATAAGTGACATGGTTGTTAAGTGAATTGGGGCTTCCCCGTCGACTTCGCTGGTCAGAAGGTCGCCACAGGGGATCACATGACCACAACCGTCATCAATATGAGTCAGTTGCCAAGCAGTCCGAATTTGGATCACATGACCATGGGGATGCTGCAACGGTCATAAGTGTGAAAAAAATGGTCATAGGTCACTTTTTTCAGTGCCATTGCAACTTTGAACGCACACTAAACAAATGGTTATAAGTAGAGGACTAGCCATTCTACTTTTATCGAGTTTGACTATAATAACAGGAAGTTGCAAGTCTGGTACACATTAAAAAATTTACCGTATTTTTCAGAGTATAAGACGCACCTTTTTCCTCCCTAAAAGAGGCTGAAAATTTGAGTGCGTCTTATACTCCAAATGTAGCTTTCCCGAAGCTTTTATTCCCAGCCCTAAGGAGGTGCTAACGATCTTCCCGGCTTCCTACTCCATCCGAAGAGGTTTTTTTCCAGCCCTAAGTCTTTGCAGGCTTGTTTTCATTCCTTCTCTCTCTGAAATAGGTCTTTTCAGCCCTAACAAGGTGCTAACGATCTTACCGGCTTGCAGCATTTTTTAATTCCTACTTCCTCGAAGTAGTTTTTTTACCAACCCTAAGTCTTTGTAGGCTTGTTTTCATTGCTATTCCCTCCGAAGAAGATTTTTTTCAGCCCTAACCAGGGGATAAAATGATGTGCTGAAAATGAACAGACTAAGGACGCTAGCCAGATGAATACCTGGTAGGTAGATTTTTTCGCCTATTTTCCTCCCCCAAAGCTAAGGTGCATCTTATACTCCGGTGCGTCTTATACTCTGAAAAATACGATATGTCACACACTTAACACTTAGGCAACCATTTGTTGGCACTGTTGCAGCTGTCATTTTCACCATCCTCTGATCGTGTAGATTATCTAAGATTGTTTCACTTCAAGCAAGCAGACTTTCTAACTTATTTCTCTTCTGCCCGCCCCGCCCCTCCCTTCTCTAGATATGCCACTCGCAAAATTCACCCTGATATTTTGCCAAGGCTTCCCTCATTTATTTCCTAACCCTGAGGTTGTGCTTGTTCCCTTTGATCATCTAATCACTCCCAGGCAGAATAACAGGAGCACACATTATTACATCTTAATATTCACATAATCAGTGGAAATAAAATGTGCTGCCTCTTCAAGTTGTTCTTTGGTGCCCATTTACATGGCAGACTTTGTTCTCAAAATCTGGAACAATTTCACTGGGAATGGAAAAGTTGTTGTGCAGCCCCAATTAAGAGGGAAGGTAAAGGATACTGTGCATTAAAAGAGAACCAGGGTCCTTATTTTGGTGGTAGCAGTAAAAGATGACCACTTCACGTCAAACCTTTTCTCCCATGAGTTAGAACATAGAACATAGAATAATAGAGTTGGAAGAGACCTTGGAGGTCTTTTAGTCCAACCCTATTTTCAAGCAGGAGGCCTATATATGGTAATTTCAGTCAATGGTTGTCTAATCTCTTCTTGAAAACCTCAAGTGATGGAGCACCCATAACTTGCTTACTTACCGTATTTTTCGGAGTATAAGACGCACCTTCCCCCCCTAAAAGAGGCTGAAAATTTGGGTGCGTCTTATACTCCAAATGTAGCTTTTTCGAACCTTTTTTTTCCAGCCCTAACGTGGTGCTAACGCTCTTCCCGGCTCTTTCCGGCTTGTTTTCATTGCTAGTCCCTCAGAAAAAGGTTTTTTTAGCCCTAACGAGGTGCTAACAATCTTCCCGGCTTGCAGGATTTTTTCATTCCTACTCCCTCCAAAGAAGTTTTTTTCCAGCCCTAAGTCTTTGCAGGCTTGTTTTCATTGCTATTCCCTCCGAAAAAGGTTTTTTTCAGCCCTAACCAGGGGATAAAATAATGTGCTGAAGCTGACCAGACTAAGGATGCCAGCCAGATGAATACCTGGTAGGTAGATTTTTTCCCCCTATTTTCCTCCCCAAAAACTAAGATGCATCTTACACTCCGGTGAGTCTTATACTCCGAAGAATACGGTACTTACTTACTTCCTCATAGAATAATGGGGCTGGAAGGGACCTTGGAGTTCTTCAAGTCCACCACCCCACCCCACCCCGTTCGAGCAGGAGGCCCTATATCATTTCAGTCAATGGTTGTCCAATCTCTTCTTGGAAATCTCCAATGATGGAGCAGCCACAGCTTCCGGAGATATGCCATTCTACTTTAAAATTATTCAGCAAAGTCTCCTCTGCTGTAAAGAGAAGGAGGAGGAGGAGGAGGAGGAGGAGGAGGAGGAGGAGGAGGAGGAGGAGGAGGAGGAGGAGAAGGAGGAGGAGGAGGAGGAGGAGAAGGAGGAGGAGGAGGAGGAGGAGAAGGAGAAGGAGAAGGAGAAGGAGAAGGAGAAGGAGAGAAGGAGAAGAAGAAGAAGAAGAAGAAGAAGAAGAAGAAGAAGAAGAAGAAGAAGAAGAAGAAGAAGAAGAAGAAGAAGAAGAAGAAGAAGAAGAAGAAGAAGAAGAAGAAGAAGAAGAAGAAGAAGAAACAACAGATACTTAATGGAGAATCTTTATTTTTTTTTATTTTGGGAAGGTGAAGAACCTGGACGTGTTGAAGACTTTTGCTGCTCCATTTAATTTGCTATCCCATGGGCCACCTGCCAAAACAGGAATGAATTCTCATAAACTGCTGAAGGTTTCTATGATCTTAAAATGAGGTTGGCGTGACCAAAAATGTAACTTCATGTCTAATGAACTTCCCTTATAAGGGTGAGATTTCATCGCCTTCTGGTTTGAGGTGTAATTAAGGAGTCGGAATATTAGCTCATATAGTCTGGGCTTGTCCTATTATCATATTTTGGGTTGAAATCTAGAAGGTTATTAACATAATTTGAGACTGACCTAAATATAAGTTACATACTTTTTCCCTGAAAGATATAGCCACTAGTTGGAATCCATCAAGCCACCAAAATCAATACTTTTCAATGCTGGCATTCATTAGATTTATATTTCATTTTAATTCCAGGTCCTCAAATACCTGTACATAAAACTCTCCTGAAACTGTTGTCTCTCCATCAATATATTTCGTTGAGTGTCTGTGAAGGAGTGACATATAATATGTAACCCCCTGAGTTGTTTGTTTTGAATGAAAATAGAAGAAAGAAAAGGGCAGTTTACTGTAGCAAAAACAGTTTGGCAGTTTATTCATATTGACTTACAGATAGTCCAGTGGTGGGTTGCTACCGGTTCGGACCGGTTCACGCAAGCCAGTGGCGGAAATTTGGCCCCGTTCGCCGAACCGGTAGTGATGGCTGGCTTGCCACACCCCCGAACCAGTTCCTCGCTTGAAAGCTGCTGGCAAAGCACCCTCTGCGCATGCGCAAAGGCTTCTTTCTGCGCATGCGCAGTGGGTCAGTACCCAGATACGAAGAGCGCACTTCTGACGCAAAGCTCGCACTTCCAAACCGGTAGGGAAGGTAAGAGAAACCCACCACTGAGATAGTCCTTAACCTACGACAATTCATTTAGCGATTGATCAAAGTTACGACAGTGCTAAAAAAAAAAAAACACCAATGACTTATGACTGGTCCTTTCACTTACAACCATCAAGAGGTTCCTCTGGTCACATGATCAGAATTCGGCAACCTGCATAGACATAATACGGATTCAGAATCCTGGGGTCACATAATCACCATTTACAACTTTTCCAATAAGTAAGAGCAATAAGAGCAATAAGTAAGAGGCTAATTATGTAAACCAGGGGTGTCAAGCTCAAGGCCTGCAGCCCGGATACGGCCTGCGATGAGGTCGGATCTGGCCCGCAGGACCATCCTGGTCCTGATGCGAAGAGGAAAGATCGGGCCAGCGTGGCTTCAGCCTGGTCCATCCAGTGCGAAGAAGAAACATGCCAGCAGTTTGGGAAGTGGCATCAAGGTGGCCATGCCCACCCAGTTGGTCACACCCACCCAGTTGGCCATGCCCCCCCAGCCCCCCGAGGTCAACCCCAGTCCTGATATGGGCCTCAATGAAATTGAGTTTGACACCCCTGCTGTAAACCAATTAGAGAGGGCTGGAAAGCACTGTGAAGTGGTATATAAGTCTAAGTGCTATTGCTACTGACTCAGCCTTCCATCCTTCCGAGGTGGGTAAAATGAGGGCCCAGATTGTTGGGGGCAATATGCTGAACTCTGTAAACCGCTTAGAGAGGGCTGTAAAGCACTATAAAGCAGTATATAAGTCTAAGTGCTATTGCTATTGCTATTGCTATTGACTCAGCCTTCCTTCCTTCCGAGGTGGGTAAAATGAGGACCCAGATTGTTGGGGGCAATGTGCTGACTCTGTAAACCGCTTAGAGAGGGCTGTAAAGCATCATGAAGCGGTATACAAGTCTAAGTGCTACTGCTACTGCTAATGATTACAAAAGTGTGGTTGACAAAATGGCTTAGCTCTTAAAAGACTGGAATGAATTCAACCAGTGGTCTGTTAAATTATTTTGCTATGTAAGGTTCCTCAGTACAGATATGCTTTCTGTCCCATTGCATTTTTTTTTAAATTGACAGTTATCTTTCATAATTTTCTTTTTATGAAGAAATTTGCAAATTTAGAAAGATTCTAGTAAAAAGATTGACTCACGTGAAATTCTCGTCTATTTGCTTCTGCCCAAATCCAATCAAACGCCCTCGTTTGTCACGATGGGCAAGTTGGTGTTGTAGATGTCTGTCACATAGCAGATGAAATTATTTCTGCTTCCTAGCAGCCTTGTCATTATTGTCAATGAGAGATGATGCCTGGCTCGGTGCCAATCTACAGATTGCTGAAACTGGGCCTCCTTGCCATGCTGATCATTTTGATTATTTGCCTCAGCTAATCCAGAGACTCTGGTTTGCAAGTGACAGGCCCAGATCTCTGGATGGAAATGAACATGAGCCCACCTCATAGTTTTACATAAAAATGGTCCCAGTGGAAAGAAAGACAGGAAGGAGGAGACTAGCTGTATTTAAGAGAACTACTTTGGAATATGGTGTTGGAGAAGATTCTTGAAGTTGAGACTCTAGAAAGAGTGCAGACAAGAGCAACAAAAATGATTATGGGACTGGAGGCTAAAACATATGAAGAACAGTTGCAGGAACTGGGTATGTCTAGTTTAATGAAAAGAAGGATTAGGGAAGATATGATAGCAGTGTTCCAGGGGTTGCCACAAAGAAGAGGGAGTCAAACTATTCTCCAAAGCACCTGAGGGTAGAACAAGAAGCAATGGGTGGAAACTAAACAAGGAGAGAAGCAACTTAGAACTAAGGATAAATTTCCTGACAGTGAGAATGATTAATCAGTGGAACAGCTTGCCTGCAGAAGTTGTGAATGCTCCAACACTGGAAGTGTTTAAGAAGAAGTTGGATAACCATTTGTCTGAAGTGGTGTAGGGTTTCCTGCCTAAGCAGGGGGTTGGACTAGAAGACCTCCAAGATCCCTTCCAACTCTGTTATTCTATTCTTGAGAGTCCCTTGGACTACGAGGGGATCCAGTCAGTCAATTCCAAAGGAAATCATTCCTGACTCTTCTTTGGAAAGACAGATCCTGAAGCTGGTGCTCAAATACTTTGGCCAACAAATGAGGAGAAGACAAAAGGAGAAGTGGACAGCGGAGGAGGAGAAGGTTAAATAGTGTCATCAACACAATGAACATGAGTTTGGGCAAATGCCAGGAGACAATGGAGGACAGAGAGACCTGGCGTGCCCTTCCCAACATGGTTGGGAAGAGTCAGATACGACTTAGTGATTGAATAGCAACAAAAAAGTTGTGAACAAAGCTCAAAGCTCCAGCTCATAAATGCAAAATAACATTCTTCCAGGTTTCAACAAAACGATGGAACTTCTAAAGTCCACTGGACTTTGTCATCCAAGACTGCCATTGATGTAATGGCAAGGAGAGGGATCTAGAATACCAGGTGATTTTGGACCAGATACTCTCTTTCAGCCCAGCTTCCCTACCACCTAGAGGACAATGGGATGGACACCTACCGTATTTTTCGGAGAATAAGACGCACCTTTTCCCCCCTAAAAGAGGCTGAAAATTTGGGTGTGTCTTATACTCTGAATGTAGGTTTTTCGAAGCTTTTTTCCCAGCCCTAACGAGGCGCTAACGATCTTCCTGGTTCTTACAGGCTTGCAGGCTTTTCAATTCCAGCAAACACGGTTAGCACAACGGCTTCAAAGCAAGAAGTCCAGCGAGGCAAAGGAACAAAGAAATGAATCCACGAAGCAAGGAAGAAGCAATGAGTCCACGAAGCAAGGAAGGGGCAAGAAGTCCTGCAAACTCCAGACATCGGCAACGACACACAAAACTCCACAAATTCAGCATTTGTTCCTGACAAATGCCCCTCCCTACACTGTCTCCTTAAGTCTCAGTCCCCAGGTGTGCCTTGTGAAGAGGGGCGGGGTGCTCTCCTCCCGAGTCATTGGGTCGGCCTGCGCTCTTCCCGCCTCCTCTCCACTCTCCGTGCTCGGGGATCAGAAAGGGGCGTTCCTTACTCATCGTCTAAGCTCCATTACTTCTCATGTCCACTGTCTGCCCTCTCTCGGTCACCCTGCCCCTGTTCCTCCCTGCTGGCAAGCTGTCCCAAGCGATAAGGGCCCGGGGCTACCTCGTCCTGCTCCTCCCTGCATTCCTCCGAAGCCAACAAGGCCGCCCCCTCAAGCTCCATCGGCCCCAGCTCCTGCTCGTCCTCCTCCATGGATTCAGGGTCTGACGGGGGTGTGACACACTGGGTGAAGGTTGTACAGGGGAAATTAGCTTAACGCCTCGTGTGGGAATCTTCAGATTCTGCCTGATTTCTCTGCAATCACTTTTCTCAGTAAAAGTTCCTTTTGAAATACCATTTGTTTCAAGAGTCATACTTTCCTGAGAAGATAGCTGAGGCAGGTCCGCATGCTTACTTCTTTATTATGATGGAATTTCTAAAGATATAGTATTAGAAAATCATAGTTACATCGTACAAGAGTGGCTGGATCTTCTTTGAAAATGTACTATTCCGAAAACTCTGAGTAATGACACATTGTGTTCCTTGAGTTTTCTTGGGCTCCAGCAAAATAAGATAATTTTATAAACAGTGCCAATTCTTGTGTCTTTCTAGAATGATTCTGAGGTTTGGAGCTCTTCAAGCAAAGGCTCGACTGTTGTTTGTTTGGGATGATCCGAAGACTGCCTTGGATAATGAGGTCAGACTAGCTCAGGGGTTGGCAACCTTAAACACTCAAAGAGCAGTTTGAACCCGTTTCCCACAGAACGATATATGCACTGTTATGTTCATTTTAGATGTCAAAGGGTTTTGTGGCACCAGGAGCCACAAAACCCTTTTGATATCTAAAATGAACATAACACTGCATATATTGTTTTTTACCTTTATGCTATGTATAAAATATATATATATAGTGTGTTGCATTTGTGAAATCAATGAACTGCTACAGAGAAAACACATTTTTATTTCTGCACGCAACAAAAACATTTTGAACTCAATAAATCGCTGCTGGCGGGAGTCGCACATTGGCAGTTGTGACGCATATTTTGAGCAACAGGGAGCCACAGGAGAGGGATGAAAGAGCCACATGCGGCTCCAGAGTTGCGGGTTGCAGACCCCTGGACTAGCTAGAACATCGGGGTCAAACTCAAGGCCCGGGGGCCGGATTTGGCCCACAGGGTACTTATAACTGGCCCACAGGGCCACCCTGGAAACAGAGAAGGACCGGCCAGTGGTGCCTCTGCCAGCAAAAATGGAGCTCGGGAGGGCCATGCATGTTCCTTGCGAGTTCCGTTTTCGTTGTCAGAGGGTTGCAGGAAGCCATTGCAGCCGAAAACAGAGCTTGGGAACTAGTTTTTGCTGGCAGAGTGCCCAGGCCACCACAGGCGCCCCCAACACGCATGATGTCGGGATGGCCACATCCACCCTGGCCATGCCCACCCCTGCCCCCTGAGGTCAAACACAACCCTGATGCAGCCCTCAATGAAATTGACTTTGATAACCCTGAGCTAGAAGATCTAGCTATCTATCTTTCAACCTTCCGATTCAACAATTCTACTGTTATCCATTGTTGTGCGAGAAATTTTCTGACAGTGAGAGCAATCAACCCATGGATCAGAAGTTGCCTTCAGAAGTTTTGGGAGCTTCATCACTGGAAGCTTTCAAGAAGAGACTGGACTGCCATCTGTCAGAAATGGTGTAGGGCAGGGGTCCTCAAACTTTTTAAACAGGGGGCCAATTCACGGTCCCTCAGACTGTTGGGGGTCTGGACCGGCTGGGTGGGCATGGCTAGGTGGTCATGTGACTGGGTGGGCGTGGCTAGGTCATGTGACTAGGTGGGTGGTGGCCAATTTAACAGTCCATTAAACAATGCATACAAATTAAACTTTAATTTGTTTTGCTCCTGGGGGTGTTTTGTTTGCTTTTGTTTGCATGTTGCTCTTTTGGTTGACTTTTCTTTTTACTAGATTGTTTTCATTTAGGAGTCTAGTGGTCCACTTCAGAAAACTCAGTTTTGCAGCAATTCTTCTCATCCCCAAGGAGCTTAGGAAATCTCTGTCTCTTTTCTCTGTCTCTCTCTGTCTCTCTCTGTCTCTCTCTCTCTCTTTCTGTCTCTCTCACTTTCCGTCCCTGTTTCTGTCTCTCTCTTTCTCTATCTATCTTCTGGAGGCAGGGGAGGTGAAAAATGGGCCGTTTTCGCCTGGTTTTTTTGGCCTTCTGTGGCATCTGTATACCCCGTTTTTCACCTCCCCCACCTCCAGAAGCATTCTACTGGCCAAAAACAGGCAAAAATGGCCAGGTTTTTTGGCCAAAAACAGGCCATTTTGTCCCATTTTTTGGCCTCCTGGGGTGTCTGTGCACCCCATTTTCACCCCTGTCTCCAGAAGCATTCTACTGGCCCAAAACAGGTGAAAACGGCCCATTTTTTTGGCCAAAAGTGGGCCGTTTTTGTCCATTTTTCACCTCCCCCACCTCCAGAATGTCTCTGAAGGCCAAAATTGTTGACCTTACCTTTCAGTTCCAGCCTGCGGGGGTCGCTAAGGTAAGTTCTATGCTCAGCCAAAGGATGGGCGGGTGATGTGGGCGGGGCAGTCTCATGGTCCTGCGTGGGCCAGATTAATGGCTTTGGCGGGCCGCATGTGGCCTGTGGGCTGTAGTTTGAGGACATACGGTGTAGGGTCTCATGCTTGGATTATGGGTTGGACTAGATGACCTACAAGATCCCTTCCAACTGTTATTCTGTTCTGTTCTATTACAGACGTTACAAGAAAAATTAATAAATGTTTTTAATCTGCAGCTTCTATAACATTTCAATAAATTAGTGATGAGAAGAATTTTAGGATTTATTTGTAATTGGCAGTCTGTAAGTCTTTATTCCAAAATACTTTAATGTGTGCATATGCCTTGAAAATATGAAGAAAATCTGTTTAGGTGTTTGATATCTCTAACAGTAATCCTGATTAATGGAATATATGTTACTAAGCTTGTACAGCATTAAAAGCGATGGTTTTAAAGAAGTTTTTTAAAACTTGCATTTAAAAGATTAGCTGGTACTTTTTAAAAGATTCACATGTAATCTTGTTCCTTTATTTTTTTTATGTTCAAATCCTTAGTTTGCTTTTATTCAAATCTTCTATTTAATTTACTGGTAATATTTTAAATTATGATAGGAGCTAAAATCCATCTTTCAACTTTGGTTATAATTTTTTAGTAGGTTTTTTTTTACTATTTTAATTTATAATATACTTTTTCTTAAAATCAACCCTAAATTGTAAAAAAGCAGTTAATGATATTTTAAAAATATATCAATAAAAATATAACATAACTCTAAAATTACGTTCCAGTTCAAAAATAACTTTAAGAATTTGTACATACGTATCCATCATGCTATGCTTTTTCAGGATAAACAAAGAGCAGGAAAAGACTAAGAAGTCTAAAGCAGAAGAAATTAAAAGCAGGAGATAAGAGAAAAGAACATTTTACCAAATCAAGTGTACACCAACACAATAAACGTATTCCTCTCCACAACTTTCTATTCTTGCAAAATTTTCTTGCTTCCACATATCTGCCTATTTCTTCATGCATCGTCTTTTGTTCTCATGTCTTATTCATTTGTCACCTATCTCTTCTTGAGGTTCCCATCCCTGTTCAGAAGAAGAAGAAGAAGGATGAGGAGGAGAAGGAGGAAGAGGAGGAGGAGGAGGAGGAGGAGGAGAGGAAGAAGAAGAAGAAGAAGAAGAAGAAGAAGAAGAAGAAGAAGAAGAAGAAGAAGAAGAAGAAGAAGAGGAGGAGGAGGAGGAGGAGGAGGAGGAGGAGGAGGAGGAGGAGGAGGAGGAGGAGGAGAGGATAATGAAGAAGAAGAGGAAGAGGAAGAGGAGGAAGAGGAGGAGAGGATGAAGAAGAAGGAGGAGAAGGAGGAGGAGGAAGAGAAAAGGAGGAGGAGGGGAGAGAGGAGGAGGAGGAGAGGAAGAAGAAGAAGAGGAGGAGGAGGAGGAGGAAGAGAAAAGGAGGAGGAGGGGAGAGAGAAGGAGGAGGAGAGGAAGAAGAAGAAGAAGAGGAGGAGGAGGAGGAGGAAAACTGAGTTTTCTTCTTTATTGTACTTTATTGTAAGATTACTCTAATATAAAGTGGTAAGGTAGCTCAGCGGTTAAAGACACTGAGTTTGACAGCTGGAAATCTGACAGCCCAGCTTCAAGACCCGAGTGTCGCGCGATAGGGTGAGTTCCCATTACTCGCCCCAGGTCCTGCCCACCTAGCAATTCAAAAGCATGAAAGGGCGAGTAGATAAATAGGTACCAACTCAGTGGGAAGGTAACAGCATTCTGTGCCACTTTGGTGTATAGCCATGCTGGCCACATGACCATGGAAGTGTTTTCAGACAATGCTGGCACCTTCAGCTAAGAAACAGAGATGAGCACCATGGTTGTTTTCTTACAGATGTTTCATTAACCAACTAGGTAACATCATCAATGTTAGAAGATCCAATAGAAGAGAAAATGCAGGATTGAACTTCTAATACTGATGATGTTAGAACATAGAATCCTAGAGTTGGAAAATATTTCAGAGGTCATCTACACTGCTCAAGGCAGGAGACCTTATACCAGTGGTGGGATTCAATTTTTTTTACTACCGGTTCTGTGGGCGTGACTTGGTGGGCATGGCTTGGTGGGCGTGGCAGGGGAAGGATACTGCAAAATCTCCATTCCCACCCCACTCCAGGGGAAGGTTACTGCAAAATCCCCATTTCCTCCCGATCAGCTGGGACTCGGGAGGCAGAAAATAGAAGAGGCGGGGCCAGTCAGAGGTGGTATTTACTGGTTCTCCGAACTACTCAAAATTTCCGCTATCGGTTCTCCAGAACTGGTCAGAACCTGCTGAATACCACCTCTCCCTTATACCATCCCAGTCAAATGGTTTTTCCACTCTATTTTTGAAGACCTCCGGTGATGGAGCACTTACAATTCTGGGAGGCAAGCTATTCCATTGATGAATTGTTCTCACTATCAGAAAGTTTATCCTTAGTTCCAGGCTGGATCTCTCTTTAAGGAACTTCCACTCATTACTCCTTGTCCTGCCCTCTGGTGCTTTGGTGGATAACCTGATCCCCTCTTTTCTGTGACAATCCCTCAAGTACTGGAAGATGCTTACCACGGCCCTCCAATCTTTCTCTTTGATGGGCTAGATATTCCTAGCTCCCTCAACCATTGCATAGTTGAATAATGAAACTTCTGCAAGAAAAGAACAAATTCAGAGAGGAACAAGGTCCCCGTACCTCAGGGACATGTCTGGAACCACTCCACCTTTAGAATCCCTAATTTTCAAGATGGATAACCCCTAGTAATATCATCAGGAGATCTTTACTTGCAAGGCAGGAAAGGGAGAAGTAGCAACTCTTACTTAAAATCCTGCTTTAATCCACAGCATTACTCTTGGTATTGCTTAATTTTTGGGCTCTGCACCAGTGGTTGGTTTCACTTGCCTTTGCTACCGGTTCGGGAATGGGGGCGCATGTGCAATGCTTCTGCACATGCACAATGCTTCTGCGCATGCACAGAGCCTTCTGCGCATGCGCAGAGCATTTTTCATGACGCCTGGGCAGGTGGGTGGAGCCTCCCCCCACCGCCGCTACTGGTTCACCCGAACCGGGGTGAGCCGGTAGCAAGTAACTTTAGGGGTCTTCTGAACATAATGATGGTTCCATGGCTGGAGATGATTGCATCTGCCCACCTTCCAGTCCTCCCAGTGTATCTTCTGCACGACAACTTCAGTTTGGGTTGGGCCCCACAATGTTTTCACTCCACCACCACCACCCCGCCGTCTCTGTGCATGTGGGCTGAGACAAGGTGGGAGAAATATACAACAGTGACAGGATTTTTAATGGCACCTCACCTTAAATGCATTTTAAAATATGTAAATCAATAAAAAAATTATTTGTAATCGCCGTGCTAAGAGTACCGGACTGGCTGGCTGTGGAATGAATTGCAAGCTTTGGCCTCGATTAGCATACATCTCGGGAACTGCAGTTAAGATTAATCTGTCAAAAGGGATAGTTTAGCGTTGATGAATATGACATGTGACCATTAATGATGTTGATTTTATCTCCTGAGATTAGCAAGATTTACTTCAGATGGATAATAATGTCATTTGCTTGATGCGGTAGATCTGTTTACGAGCTGATTAAATTGTGAGGCTTTGCTTCATTTCATGCTATTTGCTTTACAGCTTCATCACTGCAGATCACAAAAGATGGGGAAACGTCCCACATTCCGTGTCACAATAAATCATTGTTTAAGATTGCAACGATGGAGTCGAGCAGTTCTGGGGTTTTTTTTTCACGGGCTGCACATTTCTTAATGAATATGTAATTGGGACAACATTAAAAAAAAGATTTTGGTGGACGCACACAGCTTTGGGAAGGAGGCCTGTTGGGGTGGGTGAGAATGGGGAGCCAGCCCTCTCTCTTCTAATTGTGATTAAGGAATATTTGAGTAATTAGCTGTAACAAATTGCCTTATTATTTAGACAGAAAAATAAATGGTTGGCTTTTTTAAAAAAATATATTCCATGTGTTGCAAGAATTATCATCATAAATCTCTGCCAAAGTGACAGCCAAACTACTACAAGGAAGGCTTGCAAACAAAGTATATCTTCTATCTATGACCTTTAAGCAAAATATCAGATGCACTTAAAACAATAATGCACTTTTTTTTCTCTCCAAACATGGAGCAGATGGGTACATGCAACATTTAAAAATAGTTTTGCAGGGCCAGACCAAAGTTATGCCTTTTTTCCAACGTCCCTGGAAACTCATAAGCACTATGTTTATATGAAGTTCTTCATTCCATATTCTTCAGACTGAATAGACCACCAGGCATTGTAACCATGTCTCTTGTATGGCTATAGTATTATTATTATTATCCTCATGTTCTCTAATATCCTCTTGTATTTGGTATCATTATTATGATTATTATTACTCTGTTGTTTTCCATATATCCTGAGAGCTCCTGCACCAGAGACAAATTCCTTGTGTGTCTAATCACACTTGGCCAAATAAAATATTCTGTTGTGTGTGTTGTGTTGTGTTGTGTTGTGTTGTGTTCTATTCTATTCTATTCTATTCTATTCTATTCCATTCCATTCCATTCCATTCCATTCCATTCCATTCCATTCTCTATTCTATTCTATTCTATTCTATTCTAGTCTAGTCTATTCTAGTCTAGTCTAGTCTAGTCTAGTCTAGTCTAGTCTATTCACTCTACTCTAATCTGGTGGTCATGACCAGGTCGTGGTGGTGGTTGTGGCCAGGAGGGCCTTTGCACAACTGCGGGTTGTGTTCCAGTTATGCCCTTTCCTGGACCAACAATCCCTACTCACAGTCACTCATGCCCTAGTCACTTCCTATCTTGACTATTGCAACACGTTTTACATGGGGCTCCCCTTGAAGAGCATTTGGAAGCTCCAGTTGGTGCAAAATGCAGCGGCCCACATGGTTTTGTGCAGAACCCGGTGTGCACATGTATTACCTCTCCTGCAGTGGCTGCATTGGTTGCCAATTTGCTTCCAGGTGCAATTCAAGGTGCTGGCTGTCAACTTTAAAGCCCTTCATGGCTTGGGCCAGGTTATCTGAGGGACCGTCTCTTGCCGGTCACATCTACCTGACCCATCAGAGCAGGGAGGCAGGGAATGTTACGAGTCCCATCCCCGAGGGAGATACACCTGGTGGACCCAGAAGAAGGGCCTTCTCTGTGGTGGCTCCCTCTTTCTGGAACATGATTCCCCCAGAGATTAGAATGGCCCCCGCTCTAATACTCTTCCGGAAGGCACTGAAGACCTGGTTCTGCCAGCGGGCCTGGGGAACCCAGTGTGGGATGGAGCCTATAAAATGGCTCGTGTGATCTGCTGTCACTGGGGTGGGGCGGGACAGGCGGGGGGTGGGGGGCGTGATTTTATTATATTACATTACACTAATTTATTTGATTCTTTTTTTATTAGTTTTGTTGTTTTAAATGAGGTTTTATATTCTGTAAGCTGCCGAGTCGCTATGTGGCAATATTAAACAAACAAACAAACAAACAAATAAATAAACAAACAAACAAACAAACAAACAAACAAACAAACAAACAAACAAATAAATAAATTCTATTCTATTCTATTCTATTCTATTCTACTCTACTCTACTCTACTCTACTCTACTCTACTCTACTCTACTCTACTCTACTCTACTCTACTCTACTCTACTCTATTCTACCTTCTCTTCTCTTCCTTTCTCCTCTCCTCTGCCATGCCATGTCATGCCATGTCATGCCATGCCATCCACGCCATCCATGCCATGCCATGCCATTCTTGTCCTGCCTTCAAGTGCTTTGAAGAATAAATCGATCCCTTCCTCTCTGTGAAGCCACTCAAGTACTGGAAGACAGCTATCATGTCACCCCTTTTCTCTGTTTAGCTAGACACGCATAGTTCCCTCAATTGTTCATCATACGGTTTAGTCTCCAGGCCACTTATCTCCTTCGTTGCTCCTTCTCTGCCCATACAATCTACACATACACACACACATACAATTTTTCCATGTTCCTGCTCAGCCAGGAACTCCTAGGTCTGGTAGCAACTTTGTCTGAATGGTAACATCAGCTGGAGCCCAGGACTGGGGGAAGGCTGTGTGTTCAGTGCACGGAATTCTGGACATGACTTCATCAACATGACCTGCAGGACTTCCGTTTGTATTAAAAGGGGGGGAAAAGTGATAATCGTGGAAATCTTTCACTTGTTCTCGTCACACTGTTCTATTTCCAAATGCTTTCGTGCCCATGAATCCAAAAGGAAGCAAATCCCAGTAAATCCGGTAATTAGCCCATGCTAATGACACTGTCCTTAATATTGTGTTAATACTTTCATTATCCATGCCTCTCTTTTCTGTTGTTGGTTACGAAAAGTTGTGGGGTAAATATTGGCTGATGGCTTTTGACTCGTTGCCGCAAATTTGCATTCTCAGACACGGGTTCCAATCGTTTTATTTAACCCAGTAATTCAAGTCAGAGGAACAAAAGCACATCAAATCCTTTGGTCGTCTTGTTTGGATGTCATGCATATGCAAATCGACCCAGGGGTCCCTCCAGAGTCCAGCTGTAACAATTGTCTTGTTGCATATAAGGTGCAACTTATTCTGCAATCACTTCGGGATGCAGAAAAGGTTTGAGGAGGGAACACCTGGAGGATGGATGGATGGATGGATGGAACGGAGAGAAATAAGGGCCCTGAAATGCAAAAGAGGCCACCAAGAAATACAGCCTGTTCTGCCCCAGCTATGGACCAGAAAGAATGTAGCATACACGCAGTTTGTTCAAACCTATGTTTATTAAATTACCGACTACTAATAAGCTTGCTTAGTAGTTGACACACACAAGCACAAGTTAAAGCAGTCTTTTCTTGAAAAACCAGCTGTTAATTAAACAGCATTAACAGCTAGCATAAGTCCATAAAGTCATAAATTAAGTCTAAGCAATTAGTCCTGGATATCACAAGAAGCTTACAAGGGTTGGCAAAATGCCTAGAAGCAGTCCCAGGAAGAATGCCAAAACAGATAAGCTGAACAGACATACACATGAACGAAAAAAAATTGTTTCCTGCAGAGTTTTAAGTCATCCCTTAAATAGGCTGGGGGAGTGGCCAATACTCCCTTACTCCCGAGGAGACCTCATGAGGAACCATTCCTGCCTTTTGGCAGCTCTGCGTGTCCGTGCATTGAGAAGAGGAGGAGCCTCTTCTTCCTCATCACTGATGTGAGGTGCTGGAGGTCCCGAAGGCCCTGGCTGAACCTCTGCCTCTGGCACCGAGTCCTCGCCAGCCTCCTCACTGTCCGACTCGGGTGCCAGCTGCACAGGCCGCTGGTGCATCACCACATCGGCCTCTTCTTGGATGGGATCCGCTACCAGCTGCATGGGCTACTGGTGGACCACAACACAGCCCAAGAGCAGAGGGTGAAATGGTCCCAAGCAGATGTGCATCCTCTTCCTCTTCTACACGTTCCTGTTCAAAAGGAGCTGTATTTATTGATCGATGATTGATCGATAATTGATCGATCGCATTGATCAGCCTGTGTTACAGAGCAAAAAAGATCAAGGCTCTTGAACAAGGAACAAGAAGTGACTCCAGATGGAAGCCTGTAGATGAGACTATAGCAATTCAGGGTCACTTACTAAGTATAGAACCCACTACCAGAAATGTATTCCTCTCTCTGTTCAGATACAGATTAACAGACTTGGAAGGGACCTTGTAGGTCATCCAGTCCAATCCCACTGCCCAAGCAGACCCTACACCATTTCTGAAGATGACAGTCCACTCTTTTCTTGAAAGCTTCCAGTGATGAAGCTCCCACAATGTCTGAAGGCAACTTCTGTTCCATTGGTTGATTGTCCTCACTGTCAGAAAATTTCTCATTTCCAGGTTGAATCTCTCCTTATTCGGTTTCCATCCATTATTCCTTGTCTGGCCTTCAGGTGCTTTGGAAAATAGCTTGACCCCCTCCTCTCTGTGGCAGCCCCTCAAATATTGGAAGACTGCTATCATGTCTCCTCTTCACTAGACTAGCCATGCCCAGTTCCTGCAACCATTCATTATATGTTTTAGGCTCCAGTCCCCTAATCATCTTGGTTGCTCTTCTCCGCACTTTTTCTAGAGTCTCAACATCTTTTTATAAGTGTGGTGACCAAAACTGGATGCAGTATTCTAGGTGTGGTCTTACTAAGGCTTTCACCTTTCTTGTACACCCACACTTCTTCCCCTCCAAAATATTGCTCCCACGGTATTTTTCTATGGGATTATTATTGCCACCACGATACCATTTTTTTCTCATGCTTCCGCCGGTTTCAGTGTAGGCATTTGCAAACCCTGATTGCAACCAAAGAGGAGCTAGAAAACTCCAGTTGGCTGTTGACTAGGGAACAGGAATGATTGAATGCATGTTCAATCTCAGAGCAACCAGCTATGCACCAGAGAACTTCACATCTGTGCACAAATAGGTGTCAGGAGCAACTGGTTGATTTATGGCAGAACTCTGTCTGGCCTGGATGATGTAGTTAATTGATCAGCAAATGTAGAGAAGGATCTTAGTAGGGATGGAATGTTAATTCTTTTTCTGTCTCCCTCTGAAGTGGTAGTCGGTGGATATGTCATTTTCTTTTGGCTCCTTATCAGAGGAATCTTTCAGAAAGAGTTTTATATTATGGCGAGTTGCCTCAGGTCACCAGAATGATAATTCAATGCATTTTTTTGGGGTTGCTGAAGATGCATTTCTCTAAGCTTGTGGTATCCAGGACCATGTGAATCAAAACAATGCACCACAGTATTTTCAATGATAGTCAACTGTCTGGTAAGTACTCTACTATAGGGTCCCCTGCTTGACCAGGGGGTTGGACTAGAAGACCTCCAAGGCAGGGGTGAAATCCAGCAGGTTCTGACAGGTTCTGGAGAGCCAGTAGCGGGAATTTTGAGTAGTTCGGAGAACCGGCAAATACAAATGGAGATTTTGCAATATCCTTCCCCCAGGAGTGGGGAGGGAATGGGGATTTTGCAGTGTCCTTCCCCTGCCACGCCCATCAAGCCATGCCCACCAAGCCACGCCACGCCACGCCCACCAAGCCACACCCACAGAACCGGCAGTAAAATTTTGGATTTCACCACTGCTCCAAGTGGTGCAGTGCGGTGCACTTAACAACCCTATGTTCTATGGACCCTGGCAAATTCATGAAATTAGCTTGGGTGAATACACCTGCATGAGATCCTCATCTATTGTTGTGGCTCTACACTTATATGACCCAAGACTTTTTTTTTTTGGCCTTGTTCATTAATAAGACACTGAGTATCTGCAAAAAAAAACCTGTCACTGAACAGAGCACGGTTTTGTAATTATTATTATTTTGGATTGGGGGGGGTCACGACCAGGTTTGTGCAACATATTCTCAGCCATTCTACTAAACTGTTAAGGCCAGGACTCCAATGGCCCAAATGTGGGGGTGAAAGAACATCATTGGTGTTTTAAACTTCAGCATAACTTATGTCAGTCATTCCACACCTTCAAATCTCCCACTCCTGTAAAAGAATATGAAAAGAGACCAAAGGGATCCATTCTGGATGGATGTAAAGGAACGCTGAGGAGCCAGATTTGAACTTGTGATCTCCGCGCTGTCTCGTGGTCATTTCCATCTCAACATCTCCCAGCATCCGACTGGACAAGAAGCAATGGATGGAAATTTGTGAAGGGCAGAACTAGCCTAGAAATAAGGCAAAATTTCCTGTGAGTGAGAACAATTACTCAGTGGAACAACTTGCCTCCAGAAGTCGTGGGTGCTCCATCACTGGAGGCTTTTAAGAAGAGACTCAACAGCCATTTGTCCAGATTGGTATAGGTTCTCCTGCTTGAGCAGAGGGTTGGACCAGAAGATCTCCACAGTCCCTTCCAACTCTGTTATTCTGAGTGCTCTGAATCTTCTTTTCTTGGTGGGCGGAAGAATCTGGGGGGCAAATTTGATGAAAGCCATTTGCTACTTGATGGGATTCCCCCTGCCCTTTTCCCTCTCGCTGGTGGATCTTTGAATTAGGCCTGCATTGTTAGTTTTCAAAGAATATTAGAAAGGACACATCTTGCCTTCGGCTGTCTATGTTTATCTGAACTGTATTCATTCAAAAAGATTTAGACCCGACTCTCAAATTTGCCACTCTAAACTATTGCATTTGCTAGCCCTGTGGCAGGGGTGAAATTCAAAATTTCCCCCTACCGGTTCTGTGGGCGTGGCTTGGTTAAAGTGACCAGATATATTATTTTTAAGCGGGACACCGATGGGGGGCTGGGCCGCCTGGACGCCGCCATTTGAGTTTTGCCCTCTGCGCATGCGCAGAACGCTGCGCATGCACAGAGGGCAAAAGACCGCTAATGTCGGCGTCCAGGTGGGGGGGGGAGGCGGGAGGCCTTTTCTTGCCTCCCGCCTCCCCTTCGGGAGCCGGCAGTGGCTTGGGCTGGCTTGGGAAGGGGAGCCTCCCAAGCCCCCAGCGTCTCTTGGCTCTCCTCCTCCCTCCCCCTGCCCGCCCAGGGGTCCCGCGCCGCCCGCTGACCTCGCGCACATCCTGCAGGCACTCGAGGACGGCCAGGTTGTTTCACACCGGCTCTTCCGCCAGCTTCCAGCCGCCGCCGGAGGAGTCAACGCGGGACGCCCGCCCGCCGCCAATGCCGCCCACGGCCGGCCCGAGCTGAGACGCCTGCTGCTGCTGCTGCTGCTGCTGCCCCTGCAGCTGGGCCCCCAGTCCCGGCTGCCCCGGCGGCGGGAAGGCTGCGGCGGCGGCCCCAGCCGGCTGAGCCAGGGCCAGCCCGAGGGCCATCTTGGATGCGACTCCTTCGCTCGGGCCGCCCCCCCACCGCGACGCCACCGCGGAGACACGCCCCCGTGTCCTTGCACGTGGCGCCATGGGACGGGACGGCCGTTTCAAGAGGGCGGGGCTGCGCCTCCCCCATCGCCGGGGCAACTGCTGGACCAGCCGAGAGATTTCTCCCGGCTCGCGCGCGCCGCCGCTTCCGGTTGCAAGCCGTCAGGGCAACAACGGGTAAAAGGTGACCAGACGTCCCGCTGTTTTGGCATTCTTTCAAAAAAAGCGTGACTTTTTGGAAAGAATGCGGGACGCGGGACACACGCTTCAAAAAGCGTGTCTGTCCCGCCAAAAGCGGGACTTCTGGTCACCTTAGGCTTGGTGGGCGTGGCAGGGGAAGGATACTGCAAAATCTCCATTCCCTCCCCACTCCAGGGGAAGGATACTGCAAAATCTCCATTCCCTCCCCACTCCAGGGGAAGGATACTGCAAAATCCCCATTCCCTCCCCACTCCAGGGGAAGGATACTGCAAAATCTCCATTCCCTCCCCACTCCAGGGGAAGGATACTGCAAAATCCCCATTCCCACCCCACTCCAGGGGAAGGATACTGCAAAATTCCCATTCCCACCCCACTCCAGGGGAAGGATACTGCAAAATCTCCATTCCAGCCCCACTCCAGGGGAAGGATACTGCAAAATCTCCATTCCCACCCCACTCCAGGGGAAGGATACTGCAAAATCCCCATTCCTTCCTCACTCCAGGGGAAGGATACTGCAAAATCCCCATTCCACCCCACTCCAGGGGAAGGATACTGCAAAATCTCCATTCTCTCCCCACTCCAGGGGAAGGATACTGCAAAATCTCCATTCCGACCCCACTCTGGGGCCAGCCAGTGGTGGTATTTGCCGGTTCTCTTAACTACTCAAAATTGCCACTACCGGTTCTCCAGAACCTGTCAGAACCTGTTGAATTTCATCCCTGCCCTGTGGTTATGCAAACCGGGCTACACAACTACCTCTGTCACTTCATAGACCATTTTTAACTTCCTTGGTGTTTTCACATCTGATGATTGAAACCAAACCAAGAAACTGAGGGGCTGGGCTTTATCTTCTCTCTTCTGAAGTCTGGTCAAGCTCACAAGTCTTTTATGGACCTTGTAAAGGTTCCCTTTGCTCCCCCTCCTCCACAAGCGACACAAAACACACACACACAAAAAACCTACTAAGCTTTTGATTCTTGGGAACCGCAAGGAGCATTTCTGGCAGCCTTGTTTCAACCAGTGTCTCTCAGACCCCTTGGACAATGCTGGCCCAAATGAATTGAGCTGCTTGAGAGAGAGAGAGAGAGAGAAAAAGATATATTGTAAACCCAATCAAGCTTAATTGCCTAAAAGGGTTCATTTTGTGTGTTTAGCTCCTCCTTGTACAAGAATGCTCCTCGGAGACCTTGCCAGAAGTCAAAACCGCCTTCATCCTTTGATTTCCTTAAACCTTTGTGTATTTACGCTTAATAACCTACATTACTGACATTAAAATTCTACTCGCTTCAAGTGACAAATAATCCATTCTGGCTTCTTCTTTTCTTTGATAACTGACCTTTAATATAGATCCAAGCTTAAAGTCTCCAAACAGTCATTTGCACATTCTCCCAGTAACATTCATCACTATTTTCAGATAATTGCCTGGAGACATCAGTCAAAAGTTGGATTTCCCTATGAAAGAAAAGCAGAGGGGAAAATGAGAGCTTGAGCGATTTTAAGTGAATTTTAAGGAAGGCCGAGCATTCCCTGGGTGCTTTGCAGAGGTCAGGATAACAGCAAAGTACAATAAAGTCTCTTTGGAGTCAAATAGAACTCATGCTGATTTCATGGGCTGTTTTTTTTTTCTGGCGTAATGATGGACAGGCTCAAAGTAACAAAAAGAGTGGCACCCCGTCAGCTGCTCCTTCCTGCACGTGAGTAGATATCACACTGCTGCCCCCAAAAGCAGAGCTTATATCACAATAGAATAGAATAGAATAGAATAGAATAGAATAGAATAGAATAGAATAGAATAGAATAGAATAGAATAGAATAGAATAGAACTTTATTGGCCAAGTGTGATTGGACACACAAGGAATTTGTCTTGGTGCTGTTGTAAGGAATATCCTTCTGGGTTCAGTTCCAAGTGGGGAAAAAGACACTGGATTCATGGAAGTTGCTTGGAAAGAAGGTTTAATGGTGGACAGGAGCACATGGCATGAGCCCCTGAACAGAAAAGGTAGATTACATGCTTCCAGGTGTGGGTGAAGAGAAAAAAGGGAAGGGAAGATGCTGAGTCCCTTGGTTTTATAACCTCTGTTGGGTCCCACCTCTTAGTTTCCTGTTCCTGTGTATATAATGCACTGATTGGTGGTCAGGCTCCCAGGAGGCCATGCAGTGGCAACTCTATAGGCTTTTGTCTGTCCCAGGCTTGGCTGAATGAAAGGGCCTTGGGCAAATCCTAATATGGCTATGACTGAAGGAGATAAATCTTTGTTATGTAGAAGACTGCTCCAGGCTAGGTGGGAGGAATGTGGCAAGGGTGGGGGCAGGGAGCTGCAGGAAGCTGCTTTGCATTTAAAACATGTTTCTCCTTTCCTCATTCAGGGAAACATATTATTTCCTTTTTCAATATTTCCTAGGATATTTCATTTTCCTAGGAGGGGGTGGGTACTAACTTCCTACAGTGCGTATGCTCTCAGTGTACATAAAAGAAAAGACACGTTCGAATCATAAGGTACAGCACTTAATGATAGTCCGGGTACAAATAAGCAATCAAATCACATTAGGAACCAGTCAATATAAATCGTAAGGATACAAGCAACAAAGTTACAGTCATGCAGTCATTAGTGGGAGGAGATGGGTGATGGGAACGATGAGAAGATTAATAGTAGTGCAGACTTAGTGAATAGTTTGACACTGTTGAGGGAATTATTTGTTTAGCAGAGTGATGCGTTCGGGGAAAAAACTGTCCTTGTGTCTAGTGTTTTGGTGTGCAGTGCTCTATAGCGTCGTTTTGAGGGTAGGAGTTGAAACAGTTTGTGTTCAGGATGCGAGGGGTCTGTAAATATTTTCACAGCCCTCTTTTTGACTCGTGCAGTATACAGGTCCTCAATGGAAGGCAGGTTGGCAGCAATTGTTTTTTCTGCAGTTCTAATTATCCTCTGAAGTCTGTGTCTGTCATGTTGGGTCGCAGAACAGCCCAGTGCTTTCATCAAAGTGATCTGTTTCACCCTCCTGGATACAAAGGGCAGAACAAGGAAGCACTTCCATTGCTTCTTCTAGACATTTTATAAACTCCCCAGTCTTCCTGAGAGATCTGGTGGACTTTCATCCAAGAACTGAACGGGTCCCACCATGCTTAGCTTCCAAGTCCAGATGCAATCAGGGCAGGGGTGGGATTCAGCCGGTTTGGACCGGTTCAAGTGAACTGGTAGTGGCAACCGGGCGCAATCTCGTCCTATATCGCTGTGTTTTTTGATGCTGCATGCATGCGTGGATGGCGCGCACGAGAAAATTGCCATGTTTTTGATGCAGCATGGATGTGCACAAGGCGTGCGATCGAAGCGAGTGTGCGTGCGTGCATGCTCACATTTTTGATTCTGGGTGAACCAGTTGTTAAATTATGTGAAGCCCACCTCTGCAATCAGCCACAAAATGTGACATTATTTTGAAAGTCGGAAATCAGTAACTGTGTAGAGCAGTTGAGACTTTGAAGGGTTCCTTGGTGCTCTCTGAGCTTGCTTGGTTTTTTTTGCAGACATTTCATTACCCTAACTAGGTAACGTCTAGACTAACACTGATGATGTTACCTAGTTAAGGTAATGAAACGTCTGCAAAAAAAAACAAGCAAGCTCAGAGAACACCAAGGACTCCTCATTTCAACTCTGAGCTATAAATATTCTCCATTATTAGTTGAAACTTTGTTGATGGTTCCCAGCCTGGTTTTTGAGGTCAAAATAACACGATCCTTCCTTCTCAATCACACCAATGGTTTGCATGTGAATCTTTATTATCAGTCCTGTACAGTGCTTATTTTCCATCTATGGTTGCTGTGGGACTGTACCTCTTCCCCAAATAATGACCTCATTTTTTTTCCTGATGCTACATCAGAGTATACATATTTTTCAGAGTATAAGACGCACCTTAGTTTTGGGGGAGGAAAATAGGGAAAAAATCTACCTACCAGGTATTCATCTGGCTAGCTTGGTCAGCTTAGCCTGGTCAGCTTCAGCACATTATTTTTTCCCCTGTTTAGGGATGAAAAAAACCTTTTTCTGGAGGAAATAGCAATGAAAACAAGCCTGCAAAGACTTAGGGCTGGAAAAAAACCTCCTTCGGAGTAGCAATGGAAAAATCCTGCAAGCCGGGAAGATCTTTAGCACCTCGTTAGGGCTGGGGAAAAAAGCTTCAAAAAAAAAAAAAAGCTACATTCGGAGTATAAGACGCACCCAAATTTTCAGCCTCTTTGGGGGGGGAAGGTGGGTACTCCGAAAAATACGGTATATAAGGAGCTAAATCACCTTGCAATATTGACATAAGGGTCATTGTGATTGACAGTCATGTCCAGTTATCACTGGCGTACGCCTGTAGTTTTGTATATAATTATGTGGATGGTGTGTATATGTTTACTTCCCTTTTGTTGTGTTCTCATCACATTCTTAATAAATAAATGTGATCAACAGCAAATGAAATATACACTAGCCTTCTCCAACCTGATTCCTTCCAGATCTGTTGGCTAGAGGACTATGAAAGCTGTAACCCAACATCTGGAAAACATGTGTTTGGGGAAAGCTAGTGCAAATTTTGGGATTGAGAATCACTCTTAGATCCACTTAGAGTCTATTGAAAAACTGTGTAAATTCAGAATTGTTCTACAGGTGGTGTAAAACCCTGGGGTTAGACAAAGAAAATCAAACTTAGTTCAGACAAATGTAGGGCTCCAGTGGTTTTCTGATTAGATCGTCT
Source organism: Diadophis punctatus similis (assembly GCA_023053685.1). Classification (NCBI taxonomy): domain Eukaryota; kingdom Metazoa; phylum Chordata; class Lepidosauria; order Squamata; family Dipsadidae; genus Diadophis; species Diadophis punctatus. Next base: position 17,165,570 of record JALIGW010000017.1, read on the forward strand.
GAGACAGAGGATGTAACACAGGGGAGGGTTGCTCTCTTACCTCGCTAATGGTGTATTGCGTGCGTATTGCCACTTTTCATGCGCGCACTCGCTTGCTATGCGTGTGGGCCCTCTCACGCGATTTTGCTTCCACACATGCACAGGAAGTAAAAAAGCACCAAAATCTCATGAGGGGATGCACATGCATGCATTATTTCTGCAATTTTTTGTTTCCACGCATGCGCAGAAGCAAAAAAATTGCCGAAATCTCACAAGTGCACGTCCCCTCGTGAGATTTTGCTTCCACGCATGTGCAGGAAGCAAAAAAAGAGCCCAAATTCTGAAAAAAAAATGGCAACGCACGACGGACCGGTGAAGACGGCACCGGAGGTGTAGTACACAAATTACGTAATCGGCTGGCCGCTACCAGTGCGGTAGAGTGGACTGCACCGGTAGGAACCCACCACTGATGTAACATATCATAAAATTGGTGGTTGTACTCCAATGTTGGCTGCTCATGCATCCATCAGTTCTTCTGAATAACTGTGCTTTATTGGTGACGCGGTGGCGCAGTGGTTAAATGCAGCACTGCAGGTTACTGCTAGTTCAGCAGTTCAGCTGTTCAAATCTCACCGGCTCAAGGTTGACTCAGCCTTCCATCCTTCTGAGGTCGGTAAAATGAGAACCCAAATTGTTGGGGGCAATATGCTGAACTCTGTAAACCGCTTAGAGAGGGCTGTAAAGCACTATGAAGTGGTATATAAGTCTAAGTGCTATTGTTATTTTGCCCAGTTCTCACCAGTATACATTCAGAACAGGGGTGGTATTCACTTACCTTCCCTACCGGTTTGCAAATGTGAGCACATGCGCGCATGCACAGAGCCTCAAAAACATGGATAAACGAGATGTCGTTATGTCCGGGTGGGTGGGCAGGGCCACCTGCAGTCGCCCCTATCGGTTCGCCTGAACTGGATAGAACCTGCTGAATACCACTACTGATTCAGAAGAACATTTAGATGCGTAACACTGAAAAATAGTTTTGACCGCTTCACAAAATGTGCTTACCGTAGAGAATCTAGAATGAGTGTCAGTAGGTTTTAAGAAAATTTGTCTTTAAATCTTTGTATGGCCATGAAGCTGGCCCCTAGAACTGGGCAAATCATGTCTCAGTCCAACCTAGATTAAAAGGATCTGGTATGGAGAAAGCATTGTTTTAATTTGCCAAAGAGCTTTCTTTGCAGCTGATCAGCAAGAAATTGGCTTCTGCTGAGCTCGGCTGTGTTTCAAGAAAACATTTCTGTCCGTGCCTTCTGAAATTTGAATGCAGTTGATTAGGCGAAGATTTGTTACCGCCACAGCTTACGGCAATCTGTAAAGGGAGACACATTTTTGCCTTACTTTATGATGCTAAAATTCTATTTACAGTAATCGATGGGAAATAATGATGAAAACAAATACCAGTAACCGATCAATTGCTGGCATTCCAACACGCTCAATAGATTATTTTATGCCGAATCTGCTAATTGCAGGGTGTTACTCAGGCAGTGTGCGGAGAATGTGGTACAATAATGTAGGGTTCTTTAAACAAACATGTTTAGCATTATGGATTCGCCATTAAACTGGATATTTTCTTGGGAACTGAAATACTTTCTTTTCAAGCATATAAAAAATGCTCCGTTCACATTACTGTCTACATTAAGGGGAAATTGTTTGGACAAGGCTACTTCCATCCCTAGGAAAATGGAAGAAGTGTCTTCCTCCTCCACAAAGTACCAGTGTTTCCCCGAAAATAGGACCTACTCAGAAAGTAACTTCTACCTTGATTTTTACAAATGCGCCCAATACAAGCTCTCCCCTCCCCCAAAATAAGCCCTAATTAAGACCCCGCCCACTCCAGGTTATACAGGTAAAAATTAAGCTAGGGTGGAGCTGGCCTAAAACTTACCTTCGGATAGTTTCAGCCAGGCCTCACACACCTCGGTCCATTTCTTCTGCAGCCAGCAAGGTTTTCCTGAAGGCTTCTGTAGCCGATAACAGATCTTTGGATTGATCCGGAGCTCTGTTATCGGCTGAAGAGGCCTTTCTTAAAGGCTTTTTCTGAAGGACTTTCTAGCCGATAACAAATCCGGAGCTCTGTTATCGACTACAGAAACCTTCAGGAAAGCCTTGCTGGTTGCAGAAGAAATGGGCCGAGGTGTGCGAGGCCTGGCTGCAACTATCCGAAGCCGAAGAAATTCCTGAAGGCCTCTGACAGTGAAAAGGAGGCCGGGGATGACGCACGCAAGTGAGGTGAGTCAGTGGATGACATTTCCCCACCCTACCCCGAAAATAAGACCTGGTGCCTTTTTTGGTGGCAAAAAAATATAAGACAGTGTCTTATTTTCAGGGGAACACGGTAGTAGTTATATAAACTGCTTAATTTTCTAATCCACTCTTAAAGTCTTGCTTTCTAAAAGCAATGAAATGTTACGGAGAGCCCTTGCAACAGCAAAGAGTAGATCCACAAAGTGTCATTCAGCAAGCGATTCCCTTTATCTTATTCATTTTGAGTGCTGCTGTTTCTCTGGTCGCCTTGGAGATGGCTGAAGAATTCTTTGTAGACCTTGGACAACCCCACCAGATTTGGCCACGGGCCCTTGTGTCCAGTAGGAACATCTGCAGGAAGGAATTCTGAGGGGCCCAGATGGTGGGCACGGTTGAAACCCAATGCATGTCATCCGTTTTATTTTGCCAGCAAACGAAGTGGAAACAAAAAAAGGAAATAAAGAGAGTAATCTACACAAATAAACATGCCCAGAAATCTACCTTAAACCTTCAAGCTTGGACCTTATTATGAATCCCCTGACAGAATAGAATAGAGTAGAGTAGAGTAGAGTAGAGTAGAGTAGAGTAGAGTAGAGTAGAGTAGAATAGAATAGAATAGAATAGAATAGAATAGAATAGAATAGAATAGAATAGAATAGAATAGAATAGAATAGAAGCACTGAGGTAACCTAGCTACTACACTGAGGTAACCTAGCCTCAGAACCTAGAGAAGGTCAATGTTCTAAACCAGGGGTCTCCAACCTTGGCAACTTTAAGACTTGTGGACTTCAACTCCCAGAGTTCCTCAGCCAGCTGGGAGTTGAAGTCCACAAGTCTTAAAGTTGCCAAGGTTGGAGACTCCTGTTCTAAACAGCATATATAAAAGACCTTATTGGTTGGCAGCAAATCAAAATTAAAATGAAATGATTGCCCAGCATTGGCGAGAGAATAAGATTTTGTTGCAGTATCATAAAAACCCTGGAATTTTGAGGCTGGGAAAAGCCACGTAAAAATTGCTTCTGCTTAAGGAACTTTTTCCCAAGTGGATAAGAGAGCATCACTAAACATGGAGTAGAGAACCGCGAATAGGTTTCAACCGATAATTAAACAGGACTAGCCAAACCCTTGTTTTTACTCTGCTCAGTTCTGCTTCTCAACCTAAAAGCTGTGTTTGAGATATATATGAAAGAATCAAATAGGGAACTGAGGAATTTGAATCGAAGAGATTCCAGTGGACTAAAGTTAGAATATGGGCCAATAGCAGTTCCAAATGATATTGTGCTAAGCCTTTCCCTGATAAAGTCTAATGGCTACAGGTAGATACCTATCGCTTTAATGTCTATGGAGATTCTCAGTCTTCCAGGTCATGGTTGTCCCAAAGGTGCTTTTTCAAGAGGCAACTGGACTTTCTTTGTTTTTCTTTGAAGATCTCCAGTCTACAACACAGTCCTTTCAGCAGTTCCAAGGACACTCGACACCCATTTGCACTACTCAGGTGACCCTGAGGACACAGATAAACCTCCAAGTGGCCTCAATGGCTCTCTAAAACAATGCAAATGACCAGCTGTCTGCAAGAAGTATAAATCCTTCCATTCTCCACCAACCCAGTCAGAGCTGAAGAAGCTTTTTGGATGAGAAGCGAAACGTCTTAAAAAAAATAAATAAATAAGGAAGTCCAGTTGCCTCTTGAAAAAGCTCCTTTGCGGCAAGCTTCAAATATATATTTCTTTTCCCCAACCCAGTGCAGATCATCCCACCATATTATTAAACCTCTCAGTTGAGATGTGGTGCAAATTGGGGTGTATTTATTGAGAAGCAAGCCCCATGCGTTCAGTAAGGCATTTCTTAAAAGCATGTGTGCATAGGAACAGCCATGAAGTAGGGTTGGTCAGACAACACAGAAGCCATGTTCATTTTTTTCCAAACATTTTCCAAATGTTTCAATTGGAGGGAGACTGTCACAACACCCAACCCAGTCCCACCCCACATTCAAGCGGTATATTCCCCACGGGTAGATGATGTTTGGTGGGTGGGAGGGAGCAGACATTCAACCAATGGATGGCCTGGAACAGGGGTGTCAAACTCGATTTCATTGAGGGCCGCATCAGGGTTGTGTTTGACTTTGGGGGGCCAGGGTGAGTGTGGCCATGACCAGTTCGACATCACTCATGTCGGGAGCACCTGTGGTGGACCGAGAGCTCTGCCAGTGAAAACGGGCTCCTGAGCTCCGTTTTCAGCCATGATGACCTCCTGCAGCCCTCTGCCAGTGAAATTGGAGCTCAGTAGGGCCTCCTGCGGTCCTCACATGCTCCATTTACGGCCTGGACGGCCTCCTACAACCCTCTGCCAGCAAAAACGGAGCTCCGGAGGGCTGCCCGCAGCCCTCCTGAGCTCCATTTTTGCTAGCAGAGGCATCGCAGGCCGGTCCTTCGCTGTTTCCATGGCAGCTCCATGGGCCAGATCTAAACACCCGGTGGGCCGGATCCAACCCCCAGCCCTTGAGTTTGACACCCCTGGCCTAGAATTACCTCACATTACGATGTGTGTGGGCACCAATGCTGACCAATCTGGTTGCAGAGATGGGATGAATGTAGAAGGTGGTGTCATTTTTTTTGCGTCAACAGACTTTCTTCTGATTCGGGAACAGGAGATAAACACAGGACGGTCCATGTGAAGAAGAATGCTTTCTCTTTTAATCTTTTCTCTTTCGGATTTCGTAGACAACATGTCAGAGTAATGAAGATTTAAAGCTGACCGGCTGCTTTAAGCCTGAGGATGAGTCAGCAGGGCTATTGCCACTTTAAGAAGCTGTCTATATAAGGGAGGCCATGAGAAGGCGTTTCCCCTCTCCTCGTGTATCTCTCCCCTCATCGTGTTCAATCTCCATTGTAGTTCTCAGTGTAGAGTTGAAGATTGATTGATTGATTGCCTGGTCTGTCCCTACCACATGTATGTATGTATATTCCATAACATTCCAATAGATTCCAGAATAGAATAGAATAGAATAGAATAGAATAGAATAGAATAGAATAGAATAGAATAGAATAGAATAGAATAGAATAGAATAGAATAGAATAGAATAGAATAGAATAGAATAGAATAAACAGAGTTGGAAGTGACCTTGGAGGTCTTCTACTCCAACCCCCTGCTTAGGCAGGAAACCCTACACCACTTATATAGAAGTCTTGTTTATAAACCACTGTTTGTAAGACAAACCTCTGTGTACTGTATTTTGCTCCTGGGTTGTCTCAAAATAGTAGTCATGCTGTGCACACTGTGACACAACAATATAACAATACTTCGACCAGTTAGGTCCCACAGAGTTGGTCTCCTCCAGGTCCCATCAGCCAAACAATGCCAGTTGGTGGGACCACGGGGGAGAGCCTTCTCTGTGGGAGCCCCATCTCTCTAACCAACTCCACCAGAGATCCGGACTATCCCCACTCTTCTGGCCTTCCACAAGAGACATGGCTCTTCCGGCAGGCAGGATGAAGAAGATCGGATTCCCTCTGGATGAATGGTTTTTAAAATTTTATGTTATGTTTTTGAATTGTTTTTATATACTGTACTGTTCTTATTCATGCTGTATGCCGCCCTGAGTCCTACGGGATTGGGCGGCCTATAAGAACTTTTAATTAAATTAAATTAATGAAATTAAGGGGTGGTGGGGAAAATCATGAAAAGTGCCATTTGAAAATAAAAGTACAGGTAATCCTCAATTTATGATCCCACTTGAGCCCAAAATTTTGATTGTTAAGTGAGACATTTGTTAAGTGAGTTTTGCCCCATTTTACGATCTTTCTTGCCACAGTTGTTAAGTGAATCACTGCAGTTGATAAGTTGGTAACCCGGTTGTTAAGTGAGTCCGGCTTCCCCATGGACTTTGCTTGTGAGAAGGTCGCAAAAGGGGATCTCGTGACCCTGGGACGCTCCAACAGTCATAAGAATGAACCAATTGCCAAGCATCTGAATTTTGATCATGTGACCAACGGGGATGCTGCAAAGGTGGTAACTGTGATAAATGGTCATAAGTCACTTTTTTCAGTGCCGTTGTAACTTTGAATGGTCCCTAAATGAACTGTTGTAAGTCAAGGATTACCTGTATGTGATATTTGATGTTGACTATAACACAGCTTGGTTAAAGTTCGAGAAATGACTACATAATAAGAAAGACCATGAATCATAAAACTTGGATGTTGACCAACAGTTGTCGCTCTGAAGTTTGTGGATGGCACAATGTTCTCTTTACTAACCTGGTTTATTCTTCTGGTGGGCTGGTTATTCTTCTTTTTGACCCATGTTAAATTGTGTGTTTTCCATTAGCTGTTTCAGGGTCATCTACTTACCAAGAATGAATGATGTGCCCAGTGTTGGCAGGGTGCCAGAAACTCACCTGAAACCCGGGGAGTTTCAATCAAAGCCCCGTGTTTTGCACCTAGATTTAGGAAAAGAGTGAGATCCAGTGGTGGGCTGCCACCAATTCAGACCGGTTTGGGCGAACTGGTAGTTCCGACCAGCGGCTGAG